>VXBZ01008982.1:295571-383912 GCA_013399135.1 Heliornis fulica
CAGCCCAGCGCCCGCCCCGCCAGCCGCCCCAGCATGGACCTCCGAGCCCTTGCTCTGCTCGCCTTCGCGTTGGCCATCATCTCCCTCTCGGAGGGTAAGTAGAGCTGCCGATGCGTCGCCGCTCTCCGCCTGCTCGCCTTTTGCACCGCTCCTGCCTGCGGGCGCCAGGGAGCCCGGGAGAGAGTTGCGGTCCCGCGGAAACTCCCNGGTCAAAGCGATCCTCTACGACAAATTTATCCCAGATTGAAATCGGCTGGGGGAAGCCTTTAAACAGCGTTCGGTCTGCGGGGAGGTGGTTTAGTTGCAAAATGTGCATATCCATTTCCCTTTTAAAAAAAAAAAATCCTTAGTAGTTAGGAGAAATCAAAGCCAGGACGTTGTTCGGCTCCTTTTCGGTTGTCTTTAGTGATATCTCTTCCCTCGATCAGGGCAGAGCTGAGCCAAAGTGGTCACTCAGGAATTCATCGCACCCCCGGAGAAGGGTGCTCGGAGAGGTTTCGGGGGAGCGCAGAGACGAGCATTGACGAGAGAGCTGCGGGGAAACGCCGGCGAGCTCTGCCGCGGCGGCATCAATCGCTAAGGCAGCGGCACCGCGGCTGTCCCTCCCGCACCGCGCTCTGTGCCTCCTCACCGCCCACTCGGTCCCGCCTGTCACCCCGGAGGCTGGCCGCGGCGGCAGCTGGTCTGCTTGATCCCCAAGGGTCCTCCGCGGGAGCCGCGGACCCCCCCGGAGCCCGCAGCAACCTGCGCCTTTTGCTCCGCATCCCGCGGGCAGCGGGGAGCCCGGTGCCGCGGAGCTCCGGGGGACTGGGGACCGCACGGGGCAGCCACACTCGCCACGCGTGGCCGGGTGGGGGGTCTCCCCGCAGCCTCTGGGCATCTCCCGGGCGTTCCTGCTGCGGCTGGCTTCGCTGCCGGCAGAGATTTGCCACCTTTTTTCCCCTCATCGAAAACTTGCTGGCTAGGTAACGAGCGCCCTTTCAATCCTCTGCTCCCGGCTCATTCTCCCGTTCTTGCGACCGAAACTTGGGTGCTTCCCCCACCCAGGGCGGTAAAGGATGCCCGCCGGTGCCCTCTTTGTTTAACTCGAGAGAGTTAATTGCTCCCGATAATTTCAACGATGCCTTTCCACAGTACTATCCCAGCAGCAAGCCCGGTCCCGGTGAGAGACAAAAAGCCAACACGGAGCAAGTTCTGCCCCAGAGAGACTCCCAGCAGGCAGACCCGGCCAGGTGGGCTCTGGCCCCGGTCACTTACTCCAGGACCCGCCGCACTTGGGCTGTCGGCTTTGGAAGCACAGGCAAACCCCGGACTGCATGTGGCAGTGCCAGCCCCGTCCCCTCGTCCCCGCCAGCCCTGTAAACGCTGCTCCCTGCGAACAACGCCCGAGCATCTTGTCACGGCCGGTGCCGGGGTAACCAGAGCGGGCTCCCCTCGCTGTGCAGTGTGTGTCCGGGGCGAGATGAGGGAGCGCTGCCAGCCCGCACTGGGGATGCAACCCAGACCGGGGGCGCGGGAATAGGGAACCGGGGCTCAGGAGGTCTCCTACTCCCCACCTTCTCGCCGGTAACGCTCAGCACAGGGTCGGGGGGGGTGCTCGCAGAGCTGGCCGGCTGTACCTCGCTTTGCTCCCTGAGCGGCAGCACTCATAAACTGGCAGCACAGGGCAGTAAGCATCTTTATGGCAGGATAAGCGTGTCTGAGACCTGGCTACTCGTGTAAGCAAATGACTTAGAAGGATTGGAGAAAGCCATGGGTAAATGAATTCTTCCTTGACACCCTGGTAAAGTTGTATCTGCCTTGCACAGCCTCACTCCCCAGTTCTGTTCTAGTCTTACAATGTTGCCAGTCCTCCTGATACTGACAAGTGCACCTTTGGGTGAAAAGGAGAAAAATGATGCTTTCAACATATGTCTTTTCATTCCCAGCCTGCTTGTCTGGCTTCAGCTTGTGTTCAGTGTTTATTAGACACCAGAGAACCCACAGAATCTGTAATTGTAATTGTCTAAATCAGCTGTACTGTGCATGGAACAATTTGTTTCACACTTCAAAATGAGATAAGATGTATCTGTCAACCTCAGGTGAGACCAGCAATCTTCCATTTCCAAATTACAGCCCCCAGGTGGCTCCTTCCCATTCCTGCTTTAGTATGATAAGGGGGCATGTGTTGGAGATGCCACATGCACTAGTTTTCCCTTGTTTTCAGCCTTGCTGAGAGCAGTGAGCCACAGCCAAGCTCCCTGAGCCCAAGTGCGGGAGCACTGGCAGGAGACACTGATTTTCTGTTAGTGATGCTGGTAGTGGACCCGGTCAGTGCCTGTGTTACCATTCTCCGGTGCCCAGTGCCTGTTGTTGATTATCAAGAAGGGAGCACAGAAACACCAGAGGCATTCTTGTGCTGTAAGGGAGTTGTCATTCTACCTTGCATTGGGGTGAGAGAAAACCACCAAATTACTGGAGCTTTCCTTCATCCTTACTGTGCTGGATGTCCTTTCTTGGGTAGGAAACAACTTTGGGACTCACTGACATGTTAGCCATGGCTAAATTGTCTCTGTTCCTCATTTTGAGTGGGATGGTTTTGAAAGTCCCTCTCCCAGTCTCAGGAGAGGACAGGAATGCATTCTCAAATCATAGATCCAGTTTTTCTCTTTTGTATGTTTTTTAGGGTTAAATTTGGTACACGCTTTCATAGAGAGACACTTTCACTGCAGGTCTGTTCAGTGTTGTCATATGATGACATTCGATTTCAGTCTTCCTTTCCAGTGTGAACTCACTGATGTGTAGCTGTCAGACAGCTTTGCCAGTGGGGAATCCTAGCGCCTTTCTCTCTTTCACACTAGCAATAGTCAGTCCAGTGCATGCTCATGAGGCTTACCCTGCAGCCCACCTAACTTCTCTCCCTGCTAATGGGAGCTTCTCCTCTCATTTATTAGCTCATAGATGATACCACTGTTTGGTGTGCCATAAAATTGATAGAAAATGTCCTCCAATCTAGGGGGAACTCTTCTCCCACTGGTTAATTCTTCTCTACCTGCCCATCTGCCTGTGGAATCTCTGATTCTGGCTCATGTCTTGGTAGAGCTACTTGGGAAAAAAGGCTTTCCCCTCTTGAGGACAGGGTAATTTCACCATGTTATATCTGTTATTATATGTGCTAGAGACAGGAATCAATGCATATGCAATGCATGCAGATCAACTGCACTTTGAAAAGCTCTTTTCTCACCTGCCTAGATGGCAGCTTAAGGATTCCAAGCTTTTCCCTGCTCTTCAGCTCTCCATGTGCCTTTAAAGGAACTGAGTTTGGATCCTGCGGTTGCTCCTGTGTGGCTAAATAAGCAGGGGTTGCCATGTGGGATCCAAAACCCTGTTAGATATAGATCTGACCATCTACAGTATGAGCCAGACCTTATGGGTTAGGTGTATGTATTTAATTCCTCCCAGAGGCTGAACACTGCTCCACTGGGAAATTGCTTGAAGTCTTAGGCAGCTCCGTCTTGACTTCCAGGCAGGGCTTCTGTGTTTGTATTTTAGTGTGCATGGAGCTTCGAAGCTTAGACACAGAGCGAGGACCTTATTTATGTGCACTTGGTTGCCAGTAATTAGGTTCATCCGTGGAGAAATTTGGTGGCAGGACTGCATCAGAGGCTGTGGTGAGAGCCAGGATGCTTTTCTCAGTTCTGCATGCATATTCATTGCTGATTTTTAGCCCAGGGGGCTACACTTAATTCTGTCCCTCATGATTCCAGTGACAAGAGTCTCATCCAGTCTGGTGGTCCCTGATTAGCATATGGGGAGCACACTGCCTGATACCTGTCTCTCGGATTGCTGTTACTTTGCCACAGGCTCGGAGTTCAAAAGACTCCAAATCTCTTCCGCGAAACCCACTGTGATCTCACATCTCTGAGTCGCATCTCCTCACGCGAGTATCTCAGTATATCGGCTGGGAGTATCTCGGCTGTAGTGGGGAAAGAAAGGTCAGCCCCTGGGCCTGGGAAAGCCTGAAAGACTCGGGGCTTTTCTCTAGCCAGTAAGTCCCCCGTGAAAAGCCTGCACCTGAGCCGAGCCGTTTTGATCTGAACCCTTTGGAATTCATTGCTTTCTTCTAGCTACCTTCTAATTTGGCCTCGGGTCAAAATCATTTGGCAAGAACAACACTGAGGACAAGTGCCCCCTCTTTTGGCCTTTATCTTGTCTAATTACCAGGAGCATCCCTGCACAATAGAGCGGCTCCTTATTCTAATCTCTTCTTCTTTACTTATCTCCATTTTCTCTCCCACTGTTTTTGTCTTCCAAAATCGCGAACCGAGTTTGAAAGGCTGGGCACTGGGGTAAAAGGATTGTGCTGTGAGCTGTGGGCAAATGGTCTCGCAAAGCTACAGCTTTTCTTTTTTTTTTTTTTTTTTTTTTACCTGCCTATTTGGAGAGAGTTTCTGTCAGCCTTGGTTTGTGTATCTGCTACTGACCAAGAGCAAAAGGGAGTAACGTATCCATTCTCTCCCTGTGTCCCGCAGAGAAACCCGTCAGCCTGACTTACCGATGTCCCTGTCGATTCTACGAGAGCAACGTGTCAAGAGCCAACATTAAACACCTCAAAATCCTCTCCACACCCAACTGCTCACTTCAGATTGTGTAAGTCTCTTACTCTTTTCAGCTGGGTGAAAATCTCAAGTGTCAAAAAGAAGAGTCAGAGACGCTTCCTGCTTTAGTGGCTGCAATTCAGTCTGTCTCATGCCTTGATTTCAAGTTCATTGCTTCAACCCATGTGTCAGGCATAGCTGGACACAGCTTCGCCCCACACAAAGGAGCCCAGCTAGATGTTTCCCATCCATGTTCTAACTCTCTGATATCCCTGTGATTGTGATCCTATGTCCTGTTCCGTCATGGGTATGTGAGCAGGAATGTCAGACAAGCTAGGCTGTCTACTGCCTGGGATGTGGCGCTTTACACCTTGGGGAAAAGACTTGATTGAGTCTTACAATGCTCCACTTTTCCATAGATAGGAGCTGAAAAAGTAAAAAGAAATTCCTGAACTTAGTGTAGCCTCCACAGGAGGTACAGACCCTAAACATGTGCTGGCCTGATCTAGGGACACACCAGGCAGTGACTGACTGGTGTGACTAAGTCACAGTGCACAGCAGGACAGGGGTAATGCGTTCCTAACGGAAAAGAAACCCTTAAATTTTTGCTGAAAATCAGGAAAAATGGGGTTCCAGCTTTGTGTGTGTTTTTTAGGAAGGTCTTTTTGGTTCCTTTGCTCATGGGTGGCTCCCTCCCTCCTTTCCAAAATTCAAATTCTTCTTCTTCAGAAAAAAAATCATTCATCTTTTGATTGCAAGGGAATCCTACTATCACAGACTTCTGTTGACCTCTGTGAGAGTACTTGAGCAACTAGAAAGGGTTTCTGTGTGGTGCTCCCATCACTAGTTCAGTCTTCAATCAATGTTGGCTCTTCCAGTTCCAACTTAAATGCTGTAAAAATCCATTGTCATCCACAACACTTCTGCACTAAGAAAACTGATGTGATTCCATGACATTTCTCAGGAATGTACAAACATATTGAAGAGCATGTAACCATTCACAAACCAGTGTTTATTCATAGGAATTTTTTTTCTTAAACCACTCAGGATAGATCATACATATTTTTCTCATGTGTGCTTCTGCTTTAGGGTTTGGTGGAGGACAGTGAGAAAAGTGGAGGCAACCATTCAAATTGCAGTAGTGTATGGATTTGTGCCCTGGGACTTTTGGTGGATGTCATAGGGCTCCCAGTGCTAAGGCTCTGTTGAGGATTTGGAATTTTCTGGAGCAGTTTCAAGAAAATGACAAGCATTTAAGACGGGACAGAGTAGACATTTATCTCTTAATTAATGTAGGATGATAGTAATTAGAGATAGATAAGAGCATGAAATGCAGAAACACAAACAGCTCATGTTCTTGTCTAGTCTTGTCACAGTCCAAAAGTATGTGTTTGAAACGTGATTTAGTGGCACATAGAACACAGAAACCTATGGTTCACCATCTTTTCGAGACATTAAAAAAATAGGTTATTAAAAAACTTACTTTTGAATACCTCTGGAACATTCAAACATAGGTCTTTATCAAAATGGAAGCTGAAATTCAGTAAAAGCTAACACATAAATTTCTCATATTGATGGTTTTAACCACATTCTGAATTTAGTGGTTATGCATTATACAGTGAAGGTGTGAGTAAATTAATAGCTATTGTTTTCAGGAATAGAGAATCTCAGTGAAATCATATAGTTTCAAGGAAAGATCTTGGGGATTTTTGCACCAGTACGTTCCCCTTTATGGTTGAGGGGAATTGTACCTGAACAGAAAGCTTAAAAACAGGCTTTTGTCTTTGATTTTATGGGAAGTCAACTCTCCAAATCCAGAAATCTCTTTCAATGTCTACTTCTACAAAGCCTGTCCTGAATTCCCTGCTTTTCAGTATAATTTCAATTAATTGCATACTAAAGTAGACACCTAAAACAATTGAGATTAACACTCCATACAATTGCCATGACTGTACAAGGAGTGGGAGCTGGCAGGCTCAGAAATAAAAATCTCTGTCTTAATATTAAGTGAGAGGAATTGCACTGCATATGGCTAGAGGCTGGTTACCTGTGCTTTTGGTTTTGTACCCTGCAAGGCCATCTCAAGCGTTCCCAGGCATTACAAACATCAGCAAATCCATTCTTACTCTCTGTTGGTATCACCTCACTGGAAATACTCCATCTCGGCACTGCTGTAAGGGAAATATGGATTAGGCCCATTCATCACTTTATTGGTGTAGAGCTTGCAAAACTGGATCTCTGATGTGTTATGTTACAACAATGTTATTACATAACTTAAGACTGAAGAACCTTTTTGACCTGATATTTCTTACTCCACAGTTTTGTATTCTGCAGATTTCATTTAGAAAGCAGGGAACATTTTGGCTTCCATCCAGCAAAATGCTTGAACAAGTACTGAACGCATTCCTATGGGCATTACCATTAAATTCCTGGTTTTAACACCTTCGCATGGCAGGCAGGCTGTTAAAGGGTAAATTTCTGAGCAGCTGGGGCAGAGGCAGGGTGCTTTGGATATGGGAGATCAAATCAGGGCAGTCTCAAGAGCCCCTTAGATCCCTGGAGGTTGAGTCCTGCTGATGGGGGGTGAAAAGCTATTTGTACTGATTCTGTATGAGAGGTGCAGATATCCCATATGTGATATTCACAGAAATTCAAATTAGCTAAACAGTCTGGTTTGGAAAGGGCATCTTGGACACCCAGGAGAAACCCTTCAGGAGTTTTCTTTTGTTTCCAGTGCTGAGTGAATGCATGAGCGAGAACTTGCCTCTGGCACTGTGGTACTCCCAGTTGTCTTCCTGCCTGCAACCTGTTAGTTCAGTCTTATATAAAACAAAAAGTTAACCAGACCCTTTCAGAACAAACAAGAGGTTGTTTGGCTTGGTATCTGTCTTCAAAACATGTGAAACTTCAATTCTGAGTTGAATATGAAAGAAGTTCTTAATTAATTAATGCAAAAATGGTATATATTTACTGTGTCAGTATTTCTAAGTGAAATTTAGTTGTTCTAATAACTGAACTCATAACAGCCAAAGTATGAATTGGAAAAATTAAGATTAAAATTCTGTACCTGTCCTACCTTCACGTGCATACCAGCACAGACCACTAGAATCATCATCAGGGGAAGATTAATTCTAACGGTGTTTTGAACTCAAGAATACTTATAATAGCTGTCCTGAGGATGGCTGGGGTAACCCATCCTCTTCATGGGTTAACTGAGAGTAGTGCAAAAGTGAAGGAAGTCAACACAGTTCTGCCATAGTGGAATAACAAACCTGTGTAAAATAAGGCATCTGGGGGTAGTGATGGGCTGAGGATGGCATGGCATATCCTCAGCATGACATAACAGACTCATTCTGACTTTTCTCTTTTGGCAGTGCAAGGCTCAAGAGCAACAGCAAGCAAGTGTGCATTGATCCCAAGTTAAAATGGATCCAGGAATATCTGGAAAAAGCTTTAAACAAGTAAGACAAGAGACAAATGGACTTAACAGCTAACATCCTGAGTTATTAAAGGGTAGAACATTAAGGGCTGGCTTTTACCATGTGGACAAAGTACTCGTGGAATCAGATATTGTTTGAAGATGGGTTTGGAGTTGACCTAGTCTGCATTAAAACAACAGCTTCGAGTATATCCTAAATGTTTAACTAAGAGTTTTGCCAGGGTTTGAGGCAAAATCTGTCTTAATGAATGTTTTGGGGTCCTCAACTCATTCTTTTTAAAAAAAGCCGTTCTCCCAAGGAAAATGCTTCCTTTATGCCCCCAATTCCCCAAGACAAACTACAGTTCAAAATCTATATTGTTCCAGTTTCCTTGGAGCCCCTTTTCCATGTTACACCGGGGGTCTGTTTGCACAGGCAACTGAGGCCTAGGAGATCTTGGCACTAAAAATTGTTTCTTTGCTGACCAGTGTGGAGTGCTATTAATATTGGCCAAGATGAGATGGGCTGCCATGAATGAAGCTCTCCCACAAGGCTGGGGAAGACTAGCTATACTTGGCAAATTCAGATTTTTAAATCTACTTTTACCTTGAGAATGAGTGGTCACGACTACTCTGAGGTGCAGTCAGTGTATCTCAGTTCAATTTTACAGTGAGCAAGAGCAGCTCAGAGAACATATCCATGTTGAGCCGCAAGGGATGGCTCCAGCCTTCCTGGACAGATGATGAGACAAGTGATGGTACAAAGCATTTCCTTGCTTGCCCAAACCTCTCCAATTGATTCGGCAGTGGTATTTTGGTCAACAAACTTACCTGTGCACTCAGTACCCCTCCCACCCTTGTCACCACATTCCCACCCCTCAGTAACCGTGCTGTAACCATGCTGTAACCATGTTTTTCCAATCCCCTGCTGCATCTGTAGGGTAAAGACAGGGCTGGAATCTAGTCATTTGTAAAAGCAATGCATTCTTTGAGAATTGTGGGGAAGGATATGATACCAGGGCAGATGTGAGGCAGTACAGGTAGCTGAATGCCCACCACTGTTTGCTTTGCAAAAGTATCTGCCAAACAAGGGGTAAAGTTAAAAAGAAAAAGATCTTGTTCCTCTGTATTTTTCCAATAAGCAAGGGGAGAAATGCTACTAGAGGTAGAGAGATTCCTCCATGTGGCCCTTTTTGGGTCCAAGAATGAGGAGAGAAGGAGGGAATGAAGCCAGCTAACAATGACTGTGATTCCAGCCCTGACAGCTCTTCCTATCTCATCCGATGCTCAGTGCCTTCTTTGCTGCCAGCATTCAGCCCTCTTGTCCTTTGGGCAAATTGTCTGCAAGGGTAATCCAGGTTAATGCTGCCAGGATGGTTTTTGATTTAGGCACAATTTATCCTAAGAGCAGGATGTGGCCCATGCTGACTATCCTATAGGGGCTCAAGTTACTTTTGTTTTCCAATTTGGGAAAATCCTCAAGCCCCTGACTAAGTTTCTGTTTGCTGTCATACCTGGCAAAGTCCTTAGTGCTGTTCATAAGACCTGAAATTTAGGAAGCACTTAAGAAATTTGCAGGGTCAGGCAAATGTGATTATGTGCTCAGATCTGCCTGCTTGACTTAGGGGAACAACTCAGCTGGAACACATTCTGCTCTTACTTCCACTGGTGGCCATCTGGGGCCAACTCTACTGAAACCAGTGAGACCCTGCCTGATCTTCAGCCAGATTCTGGATTTTGTTTACCTAATGCTAATCCAGAAGCAATTCTGCTAATTTGGTGGGTTTCATCCTGGTTTACATTGAGTAACAGAAGAGAATTTGGTCCCAACTCTATGAAATAAGATGACAGAAAGCATGTATCTCCATCACATAATCCTGTAACCATGGCATTATTCTCATTTTCCAACTAGTAATGCTAGCACCACCAGTGGCATTTTCATGCTCCACAGACAGTCAGGGCTCTGGTAGTAGCATTGTCACAAGGTATGTTTTCGATATATTTTAGTGCACAGCTTTGACTTCTTCAACAAAATGTACTTTGGAATATATTTATAGCGCATCAAACAATTCATATATTTGAATTGGAGCCATATGAATGTTGGTAGTTTAAAACACCGATATCCCTCTAAACTACTAACAGCTTGTAAAATAAATCTATATAGATCTATAAATGTTAATGTAGCTATCAATTTCAATCAGCCATATATTATATTTTTTCACTTGTACTGAAATTGTATGAAATGTGACATAACCCTATATGCACTAGCAATAAAATGGCTAATTGTTTCATGTTATAAAAACCCAATTGTACATGGGAATTTATTTTTTCTGGAATAAAATCAATACATTTTGTAGAAAGGGCTCTTGTAATTGCTTAAGTAAAATCCAAAGTGTCAAACATCTTAATCTATACCAGTGCTTCAATATAAGAGTATATTCTATATTACAATCTGCAGCTAAGGGCAAGGAAAAGTTCATAGAATATAGTAGTCCAATGCAGCTGATTTTGAAACCAGTCATGGTTTTTAGTAGGGAATTATTTTGCTCACTAATTCTGCTTAGCCTTTATTATTGCTTTATATTCATCACATCTCCATGTAATATACACATTTATGATATATCAATAAATTACATTCTGACTGTCAGGAAACCAAATTCTTTAACTGGCTTTAAAAATCATTGTGCAGTTGCTGTGGCCAACATCATTCAACATTCATTAATTTTATAGACGTGGGGCAAACCAGTCCATTCTTGAAATAGCTAACAAATCCTTTACGACTTCCAGGCAATCCTGCTCATCATTTACAGTCCAACCTTGAATGTCTTTCCCTTCTCTTTTCATACAAGGATATGCAAAATCAACCCCTTGCAGAGTAAACAGAGATTAGAGAACTGGTCCATGTCATGTTAATATAGTCCCATCTCAGAGCTTCCCTTTAGCCCAAGATTTTGAGTCCATTAAGATCAGCTGCTACTGCAGGCATAGATAAGAGAGCTGGATCTGGAGAAGATAAAGTCATATAGCCCACTGGGAGAAAGGAAACTCCAGGGGCTGGCTAATGATGAGAGCCAAGCCCTGCTGCTGCCTTCCTATGCAGGCATGTAAATCCCAGTGTAGTAGCTCTTCCTCATTGCTGACCTCATTTGTAAATAAGGGCTGAAGTAAAAGTCACTAAAGTGACTACTTCCAGGTAGTCCACAAATGTGTGCCAGGTGACTGCCACACACAGTGAGGGACAATGTAGGTGACTGCTGTCACAGCCTTGTTCGAAGGCAATGAATGCCTACAGATCCTATAGATCTGTGGGCATTAAGATCCTAACAGATCCTAAGCCGCCACCAGTTCTTGTTTATGTCAGTGTGAATCCTGGGTGAAAAAGCCAGAAATCCAGGCCCAGCCCTGGTTTTCACAGTACCTCAGGTGGTACCACATAGATGGTGAGGCTCCTGGCTCACAAGTTCTTGCAGGTGTTTGGGGAGGCTTATATGTTTTGGGAAAAGAGTTGAAATGGCCTCAGAATTTACAAATGTCCTGTCACTAGGGCACTTTCATTTGCCTATCATTCTGCTGAGGCAGAGTACGAGGGTATGTAAAAGGAGGTTTTACTTTCATTTGCACCTTTCCAGGAAGGTGTGAAGGGACCATAGGATAAATGTGAATAAGGCCTTTGTATATGGATAATTTATGGCAGTGTTTTTGTATTTTTCTTTTAATTTAGACCACGTCATCGCACTCATAAAAAAAAGCAACAGAAGAAACGGGGCCCACGCTGCCCTTCCCGTGCAACACCACTAAAGTCTCCAGGGAGAAAGAATGGTAGGAGGCATTAGTTTCTGAGCTGGGATACCTCAGGTTCAAGTCCCTGCTCTTCCACTGACCATTTTACATGACTTTTGGCAAATATATTATTGTCCAGACTTTTTTATTGTCCTCCTTTCCCCCCCTCATATTTGTTAGCATAACAATTTTATCCTCCCTGTAAAGGGAAGGGGTATTATATAGATAAAACTCTTAAAATAGGGGGGAAATAATGTTCAGCCACAACAGAGGTGGGGAAAATTTTCCAATTTTAAAGATATGAAAATAAACACTCAAAGAGGCCAAAATAACCTCAAAAAGCCTAAGTCAAAACCAGGGTAAATGTTTGGAAGCCCTAAGCCTTTTTGCTAGCCATATTCCTTCATACCAAATTGACAGAGTTAAACTATAAATAACAGCCGGGAATTTGTCCTTGGTGTTTTTTAGTGACAAAGTCAAGTAGGGACATGTTTTGGTGCATTGGTGACTGGTTGATACCTTTCCTATGGGAGATGCTAGGCAAGTCCCGGAGAACAGTGTTACATATGCCAATGCTCTGGATGTCCCAGTTGTTTTTCTCCTACCAATGTTGTGTGTCCTGCTTTTCTGCACAAGAAGTAAGGTACAAGAAGAAGTACTAGTGTGAGATATTGGAACAAGTATCTTCAAAGAGGATAATTTTGCTCATGGCTTAGCTATCTTCATGCCTGGATGTGTTCCAAAGCTACTTTTACTGAGAGAAGCCACAACTGTTTCTGGCTGTGGTCACACAGTCTCACTGAGAGAGATGTTTGTTCTGGTCCTGTAGACTAGACAAGACATGTTGAGACGTCAAGGTTTTTGAATACCAGGTGACATTTAACTCTGCCTTAGTGATGTCATCTAGATTGCAAAAGACCCATCAGCCTGGAGCAGGGTTAGTTTAGGGGTCACTTTAGACAAAACCTGGAGGTCACCAGCACAGACTGGCTCCTTTGTCCTAAGTGAACCCTGCACACAACACACTTGCACTCAGCTGTGAGTGCAAGTGTGTTGTGTGCAGGGTTCACTAACCCACTGTTCTTCCTGGGTGCCATGCTCACACTGAGAGCGTGGGAGACTCGATTTGTCTGCCTCCTACCCTACCTCTGCACTGAATGCCTCACATGCATACTGTGCAGCATGTGGCTGCTCACCCTCCCTGTCACCCCACCTTCCCTGGGCAGCTGGTCACCACGATCTGTGATGTGCTGCTCACAGCAGGTGAGGTCCCAGAGCAGGGAGGCCATGGGGATGGTTCCTGGCTGGGCAGCACACTTGGTGGACTCTGCTCTCCAGTCACCCATTGGTGGGAGCTGAGCAATGACAAGAGCAGAGCATGGTCTGTCCTCTCTGCTTCTCCATCCTCACAGAGACCTAGCACCCTTGTAGACCTCTGTGGAGCTGCAGTCCATAATGTCCAGAAGAATCATGGGGCAGGTAGAGTGGCATTCCTAGTGCCACTTTCTCCACTACTGGGGCTGCTCATGTATGATTAATTGCTCCTTTCCTTGCTGTTGTTGGGTTTTTTTGTTGGTGTTTTGTTTTGTTTTGGTTTGGTTTGGTTTGGTTTGTGTTTTTTTGTTTTGTTTTGTTTTGTTTTGTTTTGCCAAGTCTCTGCCCACTGATAATTCCCTGCTCCAGCTTTCAAGTCCAAAATAAGCTTCCTAGCCAGCCTTCCTCCTGTGTTAGCTCTGAAAAACCTTACTAACTGTGATGAGCACAACCTGCCCAAAATAACTCCCATTGCTGGGTTTGCCCTGCTGGGTCCCAGTAGATCCTTGTGGAGAACTTCCCTCAAAATGTTTGGCAGATACTGGTTGGAGGGTCTGCAAAACAGCTGTCTTTGGGTTAGTCCAGACACAGATTTGCTGTTTGACTAGGCCTGATAACAAAGCTTTTACAACTGAAATAAACCTTAATAGTATTTCACTCTCTTCTTCATCAACAGGAGGTTCAAGATGTAAGAGGCAAGCATTGTAAGCCGTCTACAGGATTTCTTACTGTAGGACCCAGAGAGCAGATAACCAGTATTAGGGAATGAATACATTTCACTGTTACCATACAGCACAAAAGCAACGCTTCATGCATTTCCAAAGTTGGGGGGGTTTGGTTGTTTGCCTTTTTTGGGGGGGAGAGGTTGGTTTTGTTTCCGTTTTTACAAATTGGCTTGCTTTCACAGTGCTATTTTTATATAGTAGGATGTAACTATTTGAGAAAATGTGGTTTTATACAGGTTGGTTTATTACCTAGCACTGACAGCAGATATGAATTTAAACTAACCCTGTGTGATTATATGACATTTTATTTCCTTTGCTATGTAGAGGTCTTGCTTTATTTAACTTTCTTTTGGTTCATGCAAGTTTCCTGGAGTTTTAAACCTAGAAGGACATGAACTGTACAGTGCAATGATGTTGTATAAGTAGTGGAGGAATTCCTTGCCTCCAAAAGTCATCAAGGCCAAGAACATAGGAAGGCTAAAAAGCATAAAGCATTGATGAAAGTGGACAGCATTACTATGAGTGGCATTTTTAAGTATTTTGTGTGAGAGATTAAACTCAGGCTTACAGGGCTAACGTCCTGCTCTGCAGATCAGAGTACTTGGTGACAGCTATGAACAGCTGGCTCAGTTCATATCTGGTATTGCAAGGTGCTAGTATGTGGTTTATAGGAGTTGTGTGTGTTATGAGCCACAACACTGATCTGATATCTCCTGGCATTTCCTATGTTCCTGTGTTTCTGATGACAGATTTTAGCACAAAAAGGAATGGGTTATTAAGGGTCTAACCACATGATCATGTTGCCAATTGCTGGAGAAGTCATATGCTGCCATGCACCAGGTGTCTCCTTTCACCCATCCACAGGAGGTGGCTTCACCTTACCTGTCTGGCTTTGCACTGAAGTAGGCAGAGATGCATTCACATGGCCCTTCAACGATGGTGTAGACTTGGCTACCAAACAGCCACACACAGTCACGTGTACCAACACCTTTGATTGCTCTGGAAATACCTAAAAGTGGATGTCTGGCCATGTCTTTGGAGAAAAGAGATGACTGGGGCAAGAGAGAGCCTGCTTGGTTTGTGGAAGAAGTGGTATTTCTCAGGTGTGGAAATGAAGGCCAACACTCACCATCCACCTGTGGTCTTGGTCCAGTTTGCTGGTGAAGAGGGCAACCTCTGTAATTGCCTTTGCAAAGTACATCTGGGGACAGGTACCACTTCTTCACCAATACCCTCCCCCAGCCAGAAATGTCTTTCTCTTTATTCCTACCTGTATACAAAATATCTTTGCTATGTAGTGTATGGAAAGACACCTGCAGTACTGCGATAATCATGTTACACTGCACACTGGGAACCATGAGGGAAACATATTTGTGCAACACAGGCTTCTGTTTATATGTATCTGTGTATGTGTTGTAAACAAAAACCATACGACTGTTATGGGGTTTTTTTGAGTATGTTGCTTCAAAGGGAGTCTTCCCTGCAGCCTGTGTCAGGAACACCAAGAGGGATGTTTCACTAAGCACTCCTTTGTGTGTCAAGCATCTATAGTGCCAAAGAAGCACTTTGGCTAGCCAGGTTCTACCTTATTTCCATGTGGATTCTGGTAAAAAAAATCTTTTTTCCTCTCTGCAAAACAGTAGTATTACAGAGAGTGCTTCAGTGGAACCACATTACCTCATTTGCTTTAAAGCAGAAATCAACTGCTGTGTGTAAAATGTGTGTGTCTGTGATTTTGACATTTTTTCTACTGTTCTTACTGACCTGGTGCTTTAAGTATATTGTGTCAATGTTTTGACAGGACTGGTATCACTGTATGTGATGAGAATTGGGGTGTTGATTTAATGTGAGTAGGATCAGATTGTCTATTGTAAGGCTAAAGACAGAAAGAACTTAAATGAGAAAACTAGAGCTTCTTCTATCTCCCCGGACCGTATTTCATACCCTAGAGTCCATCTACTGTCCCCACACATGCATCTGCAATTGCCAGAGGAACATGTGAGTGTCAAAGCCAAGAATTACTTTGGGAAAGTGTGGAAGAATCTTGGTTCTGACAGAGACACAGACCTTGTCCTTTTCACCCAGGAAGGTGCACTCTTCCTATCCAAGGGCAGCTTGGGGTCTGATCAATTCCAATTGCAATAAATGAAGAATTAAATAATCCTCCGGCTTTGATTTGACAGCATATGTTCCTAGTGATGACAGAGGCCATGAAGATTTTGTTTCTAGGGAGAAATGGTGGTTTTTCAGTGAATAGATGGGGTGGGTAGATGTGACTGTACAGCCTTGCCAGCTCTGGCAGGTTTTGTTAAACAGGGGTTTAACATCTGGGGTCAGTACCAGCTGACCAGGAAAGGTCTCTGGACACTTGCTAGCCCCACGTTACAGCCTGTGCAAATAACATTCTGACCAGAAGCACTGGAGAACCCTGAGCAAACCCTGAAGTCCCAGCTCCAGACAGTGTTGTCAGGTAGTGGAGGTACTGCAGGAAATGGGGTCACCTGTCAGTCTTCTCTCATGGGGCAAACTAGTGGGCATTGCAGGAATAGACTGTACCAAAGGGAGGGTATTTGCTCCTGGGAGAAATGCATGAGTAGCAGCAGGAAGGAAAGGGACCCCCTGCGAGGCCAGGGAAGTTAGAGCCAGGTAGGTGGTGGTTGTCTGGGTGCCTTGCAGGTTGTCTGCCAGAGGCATTTATTGAGTCACACTGTGACATGGCCCTGATACCACTATGCTGGGGATAATTCACTACTCATGTAGCTGAGACCACCTGGGGCATGGGGCTGCTCCTAGGGGCTGGCAACAGGTCCTTCCCTTGCCTGGGCAAGGTTGAGCACAGTGAATAGAGGGGTGGCACAGACCTGGCCAGAAGTAACTGAAGAAAGTGAGAACCTGATAAAAACTTTCTTGCTTTAGACCAAAATTTAACCAGCAGGAAGCATTGCTTTTCATCTGACATTATTTTCATGATGATAAGGAAGGGCAGCCATGCCCTTCACACTAGTGAAATCAAGACACTTGGGTGCCCCAAGCTCCCTGCACTACCCAGTGCATCACACACTGAGAAACTTTTGGGCAGAGCACTAGATTTTCCTTTCTGCCTTTAACAGTTGACCAAAGACCAAATCAGGGAAAGGAAGAATGGGGAAATGGGAGTGATGTAGGGACCACATGTGAGGGAGGGAAAAGAGATAACACTGAACTGGTGCTGAAAAAGCAGCTTCCATAAATGTGAAATCATCACATGTGGTATTTTCAAAGTGCAGCTGTTGAATCCTAAGTTTGGTTTATTTTTTTTTAAAGAATAGATGCTATTTATTGCTGTGCCATTTTATTTAATTTATATTAGCTTTACACTTGTAAGTATGAATATCTTATCTGAATTCTGCCTGAGGAAGTATGAAGGGTGATTTTTAATGTGTTTTTAACTAAGGTGTTTGAGCAAAGGTGACTGTTCATTTTGCAATGAAGGCTATATTAAAAGTTAAATTACATGTTTCATTGAAAATGCAGTTCCTACAGAAGGTTTTGTTGCTAAATCTAGAGGATCCTTATTTTCTCTGACATCTTGTTTTGAGATTTAAGGTGACCAGGGATTTCTCAGAAATCATCATCTAAACTATGAAGTTTTTACTTTACCAACATCTAATCAAGGCAAGCTTTGTCTGCAAACATGAAGCTCTGGTGGCCACAGATAAGAAAGAGTATAATAATGAAAGGGCTGCATAAAACTCCCATTTTTCCACTCCTTAAGAACTCAATGTTGTCAGATTGTGGTAAATACTGTACTTTATATTTTTATTAAGTAAAAAAAATAAAAATTATCTTCCCAAATAATGTGAAAAGGGTTTTGTATTTGTGTTCCTGTAAGGCAGCTTTTATGAAGGAGTTACATTATGCTTTTGAAATTACTCCTTTCATAGAATATTTTGAAAGTAATAACATTTACATTGTTGTAATTTCATAAATGTATATGCACTTAAAATTTTCATAATTAAAAATGTCTATCTAAATGAAATTATTATTTGCTTCTAAATATTTTTTTCTTCACATACAAACAGCTAAAATCTTCAGATCAGAAGAAAACATTCAAATGTGCAAGTGTCCAGTTTCAAGTGTGCTCCCAGGTAGCCCCATGGGCTCAGACTCTGTGGGGAATTCAAGGCAAAGTCCCCAGATGATTTGGGTTTGTCAGAGAGGAGCAGCATAGCAAATTGAAATGTGCCATTTTCAAGAGGAAAGGCTTAACTATTTCCACCTTAAACAGAATCCCAACATTTTAATTTTTTTTTCCCCAAACTTGTCTACTGCAGCAAGCTGACTTCATTAGAACTGAAAACTGTGAGCCATTTTTGCTACAGCAACAGGAATGCTATCATCTGTGCTGGGGAAGGGATGAGGGGTTCTCTGAAGAGCCTGAGGTGCTGGAGAATAGTTTTAGAGGTTGTAAGACTGGCTTGAGATCCTGGAGTGTAATTCTATCTTGGATGACATAGGAAATTTGCTGCAAGTTTCAAAAGCGTGAGTTAAAAACTGGCTTTTGTCAGTGCCTTCCCCCACCTCGGAGTCCCCATGGCAGGGAAAAGTACTTCCTCAGCTTATCCTGCTGCTTCCACAACTTCCCTGCTCCAACATGCCAATCCTCTGTTCATCCACTGCAATGACACCAGTGAATCCCAGCACCGAGTACAGATCTGAGTGGAGCAAAGTTTAGGGGTAATTAAATATCTCTTAACAGTGGAACAGTGCTTGAGCTTCTTAGTCAGTAAATATCTTTTGTCCAAATTCACAAAAGGCAAAAGACATGCAAAACAAACAGAAAAAGGAAACTCAGATGACTGATGATCCCTTTGCAAATCCATCAATGATTTAGTAAAGATTATGAAAAACTGAGCAGGTAATTGGGAATGCAGATGGTCAGTGAGAGATTCTCAGGCCACTGGGAAATGCACTGGAAATAATTAGCTACAAAATTATACATTAATATTAAGGAAAGGTCCCATGTTCCATGAAGCATTTTACAGTGTCTTTCATCAGGTCTTTCATCTTGATTATTAAAGTTTTCATTCTTCTCAGTAAAGCATCATGGCAATTTATCCATGAACTACCTAGGAATTAGAGGTTAACCCACCTTATTAGCACATCTGGCTCTCTTCATAGGCAGCTTTCCAGTATTAGCAAGCTGAAGGAAATCAGCTGCATTCATGGCCTCAGAGATCCTGACACTGATTATGGGCTGGATTTATTAGGCCCTGGCATGATATAAGTCAGAAGACAGCATGGGAAATGCCCGTGCTTCTTTGGCCCATCTGGAGATGGTAACTGTTATCAGTGTGGATGTTACCTAAGAGCTCCTGTGATGCTACACAATAAGGGTCAGCTCCATCTTCGGGTGAATATGTCCCCTTTTTATAAAGCTACTTGTACTCAAGCCATCCAAAGAGTCCCTTAGACAAAACAAATATGTAGTTTTGAGACTAGCAAAGGCAAAATAAATAAATTTAAAAAAACAAAGAACAACACACACACAAAAAAGCAAGATCTAGGAGCTGAAACCAGAGAAATTCAAACTAAAACCAGATTTCTAGGCGTGGAACTGATTAGCCTTTGGAACATGTTCCCTGAAAGCCCTGATCCTGCCTATGCCTTCAGAGTGGGGCTGACTGCTGTTGTAGTGTTAGCCACATATAGCTTTCTGGGCTCTCAGGGGACGCGGGTGAAGTTCTCCTGCCTCTGTTACTGATAGGGTCAGATGAAATGAGCTAATGATCCCTTTGGCTTCAGAAAGCCATATGCAGAAAGCCCCGTTCCAAGGGAACATTCCTCAGTCTGTCTGTGATTAATAACACCAGTACATCAGCCATCCCAGATTTGCTTGGACTGAGCCTGAAGATGGCTCCTGCTGTTACACAGGAGACAGATTTGGGGTAAAAAGCCTCTATTTTTGGTCATGAAGGTTGCCCTCCAGCTGAACGGGCAGGTGTTGCAGCAAGAGAAGGCTAAGGCTCTGGCCCTGGCCCTGGCTCTGGCCTATGTATTGCCCCCCTCCCAGCCCTGTCTCTGGGAGGAGGGGCCTACTCTCAAACGTCCCCTCTGTCAAGAGTGTTCACTCTGGCAATCTTTGCCTGTAGGAATCCCCTGAGTTTCTTCCTTTGTTCCTCTTTTGCCCCTGACATGTAACTATGTGCTTTGGCTAGGGCCAGCACTCCTTCTATCTCTGAAAGAGGTGTTAGGACATGTCCTTCCTGTTCTTTGCAGTCACTGTATTAGTACAGGATCCAGGGCCCTTGAGGAGAGGTGCTGCCTGAATGCTGCTGCTGAACTGTTTTGCTTATGCTCTTTGGCTCACTCCCGTCTATGAAGTCTGATCTGTATCCCCCTGGCCTGCCACAGCAGCATGCTTTGACACATCAGCCTGTCCTGGCTCTCCTACCCTCCAGCACCTTCTCTACAGGCCACTGTTCCTCACCATAGCTGCTGAGGAGAAGTGGTTACCTGCTATTGCTTCTTTCCACTGCCAGCAGAGAGCTGAACCTGACACACTGGATTTGTAAGACCAAAAGGGTACTTAATGCTTTCGTCACACCCAAACCAGACCACCATGTCTTGAATGGTGGGCAAAGTGTAACAGAGTCTGTCAAGAGGTGGAAGAACACAACCAAAGAATAGAAGGACAGAAGTTTAAAATGTTGTTGTAGCTGACCAAAACCTCAAAAATGTGTGTGATTCTTCCACCCCAAAGATTTGCAATCACTTCCAGCTGTCTAGCATGCTGCGTGATTTATTGCTGTGCCTGGAATAAGATTTTGGCTATGGTGAAGCATGTTTGCACGTTGCCCGTAAAAACAGTAAATCTTAAAAAAGGGATTCTCTGGATGCTGTTCAGAGTGTGTAACAAAACCCAAATCGCCAGATCGCCAAGTAGTTCAATACACAATATCACAGCAATACCTAAAACCAATAAAAGTTTAATCTAACATACGCTATCTGTTTGCATCTGAGCACCAGAGAGATACTTAAAATATTTCAGACTACACTGCATAATTCCTATGCAAAAGGAAGACTACTGACATGAGCAAATGTCAAGACCCTTTGCAAAGCCTGCCCCATGTTTTCTAAATTAGAGGCTTCTCCCACAGGGCAGAGCACTAGTAAAATAGTTCTGCAAAAAATATTTGGAAAAGGAGGAGGAAAAAGAGAGGAAAACACTTTTTTTCTTTCAAAATATAAATAATATGAATGCAAACAGGAATCAAACCCTGTGTGCCACATTTACAGCCACAAAAGTAGCTGGATGGCTACAATCATGCTAAGTGTCCACATTCAGAATGAAAGCTGTAGTCCCTTTCCAAGCCTGGTTGTCCCAGTGTTTCTCCTACCTGCCTAACTGCCTGCTAAGCAATCTACCCCAGCCTTGTTACTGATGGATTGATAGCCCTACCTGCACCTTGGGATCCCCAGAGCAGACATCTGGCCTCACCAAGAAAGCGGGAAGACTCCAGGGACGTTTCCAGAATCTGTCTATTGTACAAGCCTTCATTCTTGCATCCCATCTCCAAGATTATTTTCTCTCTTGCTATTACTATTACTATTACTATTACTATTACTATTACTATTGGGACAAGGCCCTGCTGTGCAGGTGTTGCATAAACACAGAATGATAAAGACAACCCTACCTGATAGATTTCATGGTCGAAGATCTGTGCTGCTGGGCTCTTAAGCAAACATACATGTTGCAAGGAATGTAATTCTTTCTCTCCTCATTGGGTATTGTAGAAGAATCACACCAGATGCAGGATGGCTTGTCAAACAAGTAAAAAAGTACAGATCATCTAACTTCACATTCACTTCTTTCACCATATGCAATATTTGGTTAACAGAAAGTCTTTCAACTCTTTGGAAGGGTGGAGTAATGTAAAAGATAGTGGAGAAGCAACAGGGAGAAGCAAGGCTTCAGTCATTCAGTTACAAGCCTGGAGAGGGATACTCTGCGAGAAGGAGATGAGTAGATCTGAGTTGTGCAGCTCACTCTTCACAGTTCCCACGTGGCCTGATCCCATGTGAGTCTTAGCAGCACTCACCCTGTGCGTATCAGTGTTTTGGGCACCCGGCCATGAAAGCTCCTCCCCTTCTCTCCCTCGCCTTCCCCTCCCTCCTTCCTCACTTTTAACTACTTTAAGATTTCTCTTTCCTGCTGCCATATTATTTGTTGCTGACTTTGGACATTCTTTATTGCTTTTCATCAGGCTTCCTAGTGCTCATACACTCTATGTTGGTTTGGCTGGCTCTGCCTTTTGTCTGTGCAAAAACAAAAGCTTTATCTGTTGCCCAGAGACCATGGTGATTTCAGGGGTTTCCCAATGCCAGCACCTAATTGCAAACAAATGGAAGTCCCCAGCTACACCCCAGCAACACTGTGTCTTGGGTGGGAGGGCCTGATTCTGCTCTCTCTGCACTGTGGGACTGGTGAAATGCTTTTGATTTACAGTGGTGTATCTCAAAGTGCCATCTGGCCTTTAGCAATCTAGTTGCCTTAGAAAAGAAGGCAGAAAAGCCACATGATGCTCGTGACATGAATATCTCAATGTCTGGTTTCCCTTATCGTCAATGAATAAAGGGTAGTTGATTGCAGTGAGCAATCTGGACACTTCAGAAATCCCTCACAGAGCACAGAAACAAATGGCACAACATTTCCACTCCATTTCTGCCCCTCTCTGAAACCCACAAAGGGATCATCACTCTGTGGCAGGGACTGCCAGACAAAGGCATATGGAGCAGGGCATCAGGCTGGAAGTGTGTGTCTGTACACAGACCCTCCTCTGCCCAGTATGCAGAGCTGCTTGAATACCAGACTTTCACCCAGGAGAAAGAGAAGTTCACAATGCTCTGATTTGCTTTTATTCCAAAACAGGACAGAAAAAAAAAAGCCTCATTTTTATGTTTTCTAATCAAATTGACAGTTTCGAAAGAATTCAATCAGGAAATGACAAAATAATTTGTTCTGCTCGAATTGACAGAGAATCAGATCTGCCTCTGTGTCATAGTGACTCACAGGGGTTGTAGTTCCAGAAGTTCACCCCACCCTGGGTTTCCCAGGCTAGGCTATCTCTCCTGTGCTGCATTGCTGTTGTGGCCCACCTGTGGCCTATTGGAATACATCAGTCAAAGGTGCTTCATGAGGTTTATAGTTTCTCCACAGCACCTAGCTCACAAAAGATATCAAGAGCATGAAGGATATGGACGCTTGGACAGGCATCGAGTAGGGCCAACTTAATCTGAAATCTTTCCATGATGATTTTCCTCCTCATCAGATAGGACAAAAATTTCTGCAAACTTCCCCTGAAAAACTTTGATTTAATGAAAACTATTTTTAATTGCAGAAATACTCTAGCAGAACATTGTCAATAGACTATAACTTTTCTGGCAAGCTATCACTTAGCCACTATTCACGGTTTTATTTGCCACTCTTCAGTTTGTTGGACTTCATTGGGGAATCATTCTTAGATATTGATCAGCAGATAATCAATTTCTGCCAGAATGACTTCTTCCTCTGATGCTCTCAAGCACCTCCTTCCCCTTGGAGGATTCCCCAACCTTCATATGAAGTGTACACTCCACATGAAGAAATCACTCCTGGGGCTTGTCCCACTCCTCCACCTCTGCCCCACAGTACCTGCATGTGCTTATTCTGGTGGTCTGCATAGGCTCATCCCGAACAGCAATCCCACCATCCTGTGTGAAGGCAGAAAGAAGAGAAGGAGGATTATTCTTGCCTGCTCTCTGGCAAAGAGATCTGGACAAATTTTTTTTTTGTCAGACTGATTTTCTTAGAATCCAAACATCCACTGGGAACATGGCCATGATGGTTAAAATTTAGTGGCAATGTCCAAATGTTCTGAGTTGACTTTCTCAGTCTCTCTCAATAGTGCTCAATTGTATCATTTTCATAATATTGAAACCTGTAGTTCTGATAAGGTAAAAGGGCTTGTTTTGACTTCACCATTTCAAATATGATCTAATAATATAACACACCAGAGTAACATCAAAAGTAGATGTTTTTATCTTTTTGAAGTTAAATATATTCCCAAATCAAATATTTTTTGTGGAAATAGCCTTTCTGCAAGAAGTTATGATATTCTGACTTCCCCTGAACCAATTAGTAATGGAAACAAAAGGCAAAACATCAGAAGTTCTCAGGGAAAAAAAAGATATTTTTTTACCAATTCTAATGACCTCTCAAGAGCATGGTTTGGGAGAGTGGAGCTTAAGAGAAACAGAAGACCAATTTTTCTGTCTAGCCTTACTGAAAGATTGAGGATGAGTCCCTGCAGTGATACTGGGATCTGTCTCTCGCAGCAGGGAGCCTTTGTGATTAGAAGATGAAAGTATGAGGGTACCCAACAGTGATGCTTTGGAAACGTCAATTCCTGAAAACTGTGGAAAGCAGTATGCACAGCAACCAACCTGGTTAAGCCTTTTATGCACACTTCCCTTCAGAGGCTGTTTTGCAGTGGATTTGAATTAGGCTCAAGATAAGAATCTATAAATGTGGTATTTTTAGTTATGCTGCCTGTTTTGTATTAAACCTTTGCAGCTATTTTATATTTTATTTATTTATATTTTTTCTTCGTTTTAGCAGCTGTGTAGAGTGCAGAGTGCTGCCCCAACAACATAAAAGTTAGTCAGGATAGGGTAAGGGTGCGATGTTCTACCAGCACAGTATTTGGGGCCTTAGTGGTAAGTGAACCAAAAGAGTGGAGAGATATTAATCAGAGGAAAAAGACAAAATTGCAGATTCTAACCCATGTCCATGTTATAAATAAGCAAGAGCAACTATAGGCAAAAAATAACAGAGATGGTTTCTGGTTCTCCTTGGATTGGGGAAAGGAGCCTGTGTTCACGTGTACACAGTACATGTGAGAATTCTATCCCTTCTAGGTCTGTAAAGCCAGGACCCAGACAGACCATCAGGGAAGCATGTGCTGTGCAAGATGGCCATGCTAGTCTCTGGCAGGTAGGGTTTTTCCCAGCTCTGGCAATACAACCAGCTCTGGGAACCACAACCAAAGTTGAACAAACAATTTTTAATACAATTTTCTTTTGTCTTAGCCATCTCCTGAATCTGACATGTCTGCGAAACTTCTCCAAAACTATCATATCTGTACAAGAAATGGATCTAATGCTTGACTTTTTATGCTCTCTAAAAACATAATTGAGTCCAAAGGACTGCAAGTCATTTTGTCTGTCTAGAAAAACAGTTTTAAAAAAACATCTGAAGAGTTTCAGGTATGTGGATTTAATGACACAAAGAACAAAGTCTGTGGACTTATTTAGGATTAAACCATATAACCAATACTAGAATTGGGCCAAGTATCCTCCCCTTGGACTTTTCAACACTTTGTTTTACTTTGTTACTTAGGACCTGTGTATCCTAATCCTTTGAACACTTGCTTTCAGTGGAATTAAATTAGATTATTGGTAGCTTTCATCCTGCAATCTCAGTTGCTCAGACTTTGGCAAATGTCCTTCCACCTTTGGGACCTGCGAAATAAAGAAGAAGACTGAGACAAAACCCCAGGCTAAGACACCCCGAGGAGTAACAAACCAAACCATTAGAGCTGGAAATCTTGCTGTTTCCCAAGCAGCAAGATGTGCCTGACCTTTCTGGGGAAGATAGTTGGTGCCATGCTCCACTGTAGCATTAGGAGCAGTGCTCCATGATGAATCTTTCTCAGTAGATTGTGCAGCAAAATATCTCAATGCATGGAAGATTGTGGATTTGCGTGTTGTGGGGGTTTTTTTAGTGAGAGTTTTATATAGAAAGGAGACATTTCCAGAAGGTGCTGATGGATTGCATTTGGGGAAGACTTGCTTCTGCGGGGATGAGATCTGCTTAGGTGGATAGCATAAACCATCCGGGAGGTAGAAGAGCCATTTGCTCTAACCGTCTTGCTCTCAGGGGTTGTCCCTTCAGCAAAATGGTGAGTCAGGTGCTAAAGGTCTCTCTGTGTTGCCTTGTCATTTCTAATTTTCCTTCCTTGCTCTGCTCACAAGAGTTTCTAGAGATGGGATCTGCTTTTCGAATGCACTGCCCAAACTTGCATGAGCAAATGATGTGAAGGGATTGTTTAAGGAAGCCATTTAGGAAAATTTCTAGAGAAATGAAGTTGCATGGCCTCTTCAGTGACCAGCACTCCCCAGTGCTGCAGGGCAAAGGAAGCCTATGTTCCCTCTGAGATATCTTCTCCTGGAAGCTGGCCCAGAACTGGGTAGGAGCAGCTTGAGCCTCTTGGCAAAGTTTCTCCCTGTATTTCACAGCTCTGTGGAGATAAATCACCAAATCCCCCTTGGTAGAGTTCAAACCATTCTTCTTCAGAGGGGGCAGTTTGCAGCTACAATCCAAGCGATGTTTCCCACAGCAGGCTTACTCACCAACTCCTGAACCATTCCCTGGTGCTGGGAGGTGGTGATTCCAAACCTGTGACACAGCAAGAGCGGCAGTCAGTTCAACTAGCTAGGAGGGCAAGTTGAGGTGATCAGACTCCTTTCTTTGCTGAGTCACCGTGCAATTATTAAGCTCTTAAAATCTTTTCTTTCTAGTGGTCTGGAACAGAATATTTCTTCCCCTTTAAAAAACTATGCAACTACTGATGTTATGAAGTGGCTGTAGAGTTTGAAATTAGTCAGGAACTGACACTCTCAGCACAAACCATCAGCTAGGAACAGTCCATTTCCTGCTTGCTGAAAGCTAGAGAATATTTACAGTTTCATATGGTTTCAAAATTTTTATTTGTTTTTTCCAAGCAGAAAAAAAACAAACCAAACAACAACATTATAACAATATGCTTGATTGTTCTCCTGCTAAAATTTATCTATAATGTCACCTGCTCACAAGTGCTGCTACAGGAGAAAAGGTGAGATGCAGAAGAACAGTCAAATGAAAGGACAAGATTGGGTCCTGGAAACAAAAAACGATACGAGTCCTTCTCTTTGGAATCATGAGTGCAAGCATCCCTTCAGGGAGCCTGAACTAAGCACTGCAGACCAAATGAAGTAGCCTCCCAAGGAAACCATCATCAGTGATGTGCAAAAAAGAACCCAACCCCAAAATCCCACAAACTCCAAAAGGTGAAAAGTTGCCAGAGCTTGGACTTTCATGAGATGGCGGAAGAGCTGTGAAAATGGAGAAGCTTCCTACTGCAATGGGTAGGGACTGTGAACCTCCTCTTCTGTTGCACTGTTGTCAGAGATCAACAGCTGCAAGATGCATTTCTAGCTTCCAGTAACTGGTGATTGTTCCACTTAGATCCTAGTTCCCGTGCAGATTTCAACACAGACACAGGTGCCTCAGTTTCTTGCAATACATATTTCCCACCAAGCACTCAACCTTGAATGAGAAGCTACCCCAAACTCCCCTTATATCTCCTCCCCACTCTGTACACAGCCAACAGCCCACACAGCAGTGAGACTGTGATAGCTTTAGCAAATGCAGGGTGGGCTAGAAGTTAGCAGGGTCTGCAGCATAAGTGGGAGATGATGAGAAAGACATGAGAGCAAAGAGCTGAGCAGATTGCACATAGCATGTGAATTGAACTTTCTTGCCTTCTCATTTGGCTCTTTGGTTTTCAAGTCACACTGTAACTTCAGTTGAGTTTGTTCATAATTCAGCCAATTGGCTTGCTTTGAAAGGTAAAAAACCACACCAAATCAAGAAGCAGGTCTGAGCTTGTTGCTTGGAAATTTGCACTTAACGTGTGAAATTAATCAAGGTCACTGCATGCTTCAACACTTGCTGCCCACTCAGTTGTAAATAAACAGGAAGCCATAATTATGCTAAATGTTTACAAAGTCATATGTGTATCCATACATACAGAAATGTGTATATGTACATATATTTGTATGTATATGTAGTCATACATATAAACCACTTTACATGTTTATAAAAGGTGTGTGTAGAAGGCAACCAGCAACTAAACAGGCTAGTAAAATTTTTCCCTGGCTGCCCCACCTAGAGATCCCCTGCTCTCTAGAGAGAACAGAGAATTGTATTAAGTCTACTATTGAGCTTTCATGTAAATCAACCCTTACTGGGTGCTACCCATAATATTAATTAAGAAACGGCACAGCAGAGAAATTTGAGAGCATTAAGTCCTTGGGAGGGACACAAGATATATATTAGTCCTTCCAGAGGGAGCGCAGGGACTGCAAACACCCAGGCAGTTGCTAGGGGTCTGCTGGAAATAAATGTGGTTTTTCTCATTGGAAAATGGTGTTGTGTGAAGATCGAAGCCTTTTGAGGAAACAGATTGATTTTGGCAGGAGCTTCCTTTTGGGAAAAGTGAAGTGAAACTGCTTGTTTGGAATCAGCATCCTAGCTTTATCCATGCCAGTCATTCAGTGCCTCACATAGTTTGCTGTCTCTTGAGACATTGCACTGAGGCTGTGATGGGGGATTATACTGTGGACCTGGAAGAGGAGGCAGCTGGCACCGAATTCTGTATAACTGGGGCTCAGGAGCTGTATCAGGTCTTGCTGCAGAACAGGCAGAGAGCATCATGTCAGGCAGCAGCAAATAGCTGCCCATTGCTGAAAGGGGCTCTTCAGTTGATCTTGCATTCTCTGTCACTACTTTTCCTCTCAATTATGGATCAAACAGTACAGAAAATGAGAACTCCCTGAGGGAGGTTGCATTTCTCAGTTAGGTTCTAGCTGATAAGGCATTTAAACAAATGTGTTATCCATGCAAGAGCATTTTTGGGAAAGGCTCACAGTTTATAGATGTGTACATGTTATAGGAAACCATTGTGTTTATGAACACATGCTGATCTGCTAGTAAATGCATGGAATAGTTTGGGTTGGAAGGGACTTCAGAGATCATCTAGTTCCAACCCCCTGCCATGGGCAGGGACACCATCCACTAGACCAGGCTACCCAAAGCCCCATCCAACCTGGCCTTGAATGGCTACCAGGGAGCAGGCTTCCACCACTGCTCTAGGCAACCTGTTCCAGTGCCTCACCACCCTCACAGTGAAGAATTTCTTCCTAATATTTGATCTAAATATCAACCCCTGCAGTTTATAGCCATTACCCCTTGTCCTATAACTAGATGCACTTGTAAAATGTCCATCTTGTAAAAAGTCACAGGACCCTGTGTGGGCAGAGAACTATTGCATTATTACAATATTTTTGGCTAAGTTGCACTTAGTTGTTGTTGGCTTGATCATCCTGATGAAGTTCACACCAGCAGAACTGGACTCAGGTACAATCTCAGTATAGCCAGGCTCAGCAGACTAGGTATTTTCAACTTCCAGCTCTGGTCCACCTCATTTGTGTTCTAAATAGCATTGCTTCCCATCTCTTTCTACCCTTCTTTTATCCTTCCTCAATTACAGGTTCCCCTGAATTGCTCTGAAAGATCTTTCTGTCCCTGACATTCTCCTTTTTTGGATTGTAGACTGCTCTGCAGAGAAAGGAGGTGAGAAGGAGCTGGAGAGAGTTAGAGTATGTAACAGATACTTACAGACCTGTTCTTGTATAGCTGCTGCCAAGTGGGCTGGGACGTGATGTATGACAGCCAGGGCTCTGCTGTGTCACCCCAGCCACTGTGACTGCCTGTGATTTCTTCTCCTCCGGGGTGACTACGTGTTTGGCAACAGCCACTCCACATCTGTCCCTCAGTGCTGCTGGGTGACAGTTGTCTCTTTTTGTTTTTAATAAGCACTACCAAAGCACAGGGGGATTTAAATAAGTCATAGTTGGCTGAACCCAGTCAACAGTTTCAGATGAAAATAATGAGAAGTACTTCAACATTTCAGTTTGCCATTTTTAATTAAAAATGGTTTGATACCTTTCTTGTATAATAGTTAATTGAATCAGAAAGATAATTTGAACAAATTGTTCTGTGTTGAAAATCCATTTTTCATTTCTTTTTTTTTTTTTAACTTTTCCATTACAGTAGTTCAGTGCAGTTCAAATCATTTATCTGATGCCTTCCCCACTCTTAATTGAACTACCAAAAATCAGTATCTTTCCAGCTTTTTCTATGCATATTCTCATCCAATATCCTCTTCCTTAGCACACCACCTACTGTTAATCAAAGTTGAATGAGTGTACCATAGTAGAAGCCATTATTCTGGGTATTTCTGATCTTCATTCTCTTGTAAGCAGGATATATTTCTTCCCTTCATTCCTCCTTTGATGAATGTGTCCTTTCACCACCAATCTCCTTGGTTTCCTCCAATGATTTTTCTACAACTGAAGTATTTTTAGTATCTCTGCTCTAATTCATGCATCAAGCATGTGTAACTTCTCACACTAGGGAAGAATATGACTTCATGACCGGTCATTGAGAAAAGATCCTTTTACTTGTGAGTATGATAACAGCCAGGTCTGCAACGGCTGTAGACTAGAACAGCCCATACACCTTCACATGGATCTGAGGTGTTTTATACTCCTCTGAAGAGATGGTTCATCCAGAAAGGCTACAAAATACTTTACAAGGGAAAAGCTAAGGTCACTTTGCCTGTGGCCGATATGTAGTCAGCTTCATTCTGTTATGTCTATCACTTTTATTGGACTTGCTTTCCTTACAGACAAACCTCTCGCAAGCCTCCTATTTGGGTAATCTGCTCTTCATCATCCTGTGTATTTCAATCCACATATTTACACAACTGGGGCTATGTCAGAAACAAGATCCACATCACCCCACATCTGTACTCCTACACTGGAAAATATTTCACTGCTGAGCTGTCAGGAATCATTACAAACCTGAGAAGCCAATGCCCTCATATGAATGCCTTCAACTCACCTCCAAGACCAGAGATGACATAAGAGTGGCATTAGGCTCTCAGCTTTCCCCCTCTTTCCGTGCTCAGAAACACAACTCCTCTCTGGAAGGAAGGATGTGTATTGCTGCGGAAGTCTAAACACATCTGCCCTGAAGGAGAAGATTGAGATAAAGCCCTGAGTCTCCCATCACTGTGAAGTGCTCCATGGGCTTTGCAACCCAAAACACTCCAACTGAGGTATGGCCATGTGAACAGTATTCCCAGTTAGAGAGGGAATAGACACTGGTGAGATACTGTAAGAGTGTTGCGACTCTGTCCTGGCTTGATGGATGGCATCTTTTTGCAGTACAGGCTGGAGGACTGGGAGATGTGTGCTCATCCCCCTGCCTGCAGCTGCACTCTGCCTGCTGAATTTATATGGCTACTTGTAATGTGTTCATCCACTGGTGCCAGCATGTATTGGGCACTCACTCACTGCACAGCTACTGGTACACATCAGGAAGCCTCCCAGGACCTTTCTGCAGGCTTTCTCTTTACCTCCCGGGTAAAACAGGGTTTACAGTATGTCCTCACCCGACAAAGGTATTAGAAGTGTAAATTTAATAATGTGAGAATGCTAAAGCACATATGAATACTTGTCCTGGTTCTGGACCCATCAAGGAAGAAATGCCACATATAGAAGGGCTCATGATCAAGGGGTGGATTTGACCATGGATGCTATCTCACAAGTCATCCATGAATGTGAAACTTGTGCCTCAATCAAGTAAGCCAAGTGGTTAAAGCCTCTGTGGTATGGAGGACAATGGCTGAAATATAAATATGTAGAAGCCAGGTAGATTGATGACATAACTCTTCTGCAGACAGGCCAAGGCAAGAAGTATGTGTTTACAATGGTAGAAGCAAACACTATCAGGCTAGAGACATATCGTGTGCCCCATACCACCACTTGGAATGACACTCTCGGTCTGAAGAAGCAAGTCCTCTGGTGACTTGGCACTCCTGAAAGAATTGAGTCGGACAACAGAACTCATTTCCAAAATGATCTCGTTGACACCTGGGCCAAAGAACATGGCATTGAATATGTGTATTATATGCCCTATCATGCACCAGCCTCTGGGAAAATTGAGAGATACAGTGGACTGTTAATAACCACACTAAGAGCAATGGGTGGTGGAACCCTAAAGAACTGGGATATGCATTTAGCCAAGGCAACCTAGTTAGGTAACTCCAAGGGTTATACCAATCGACCCAGTCCTGGCCAATCAAAACTCCCACGTACTGTGGAAGGGGATAAAAATCCCTGTGGTACGCATGAAAAACCTGCTGGGGAAGACAGTTTGGGTTATCCCTGCTTCAGGCAAAGGCAAACACATTTGTAGGGTTGCTTTTGCTTGGGGACTAGGGTGCACTTGATGGGTAATGTGAAAGGATGGGGAAGTCCAGTGTGTATCTACCCCAAGGAGACTTAAGTCTAGGTGAGGACAGCTGTTAAATTATTGTTGAGTAACAAATCAGTCCATGGCAGATGATTTAAATTATTACATATTATGAATGAGCAAAATTAACTGAAAATGTAAGATCTGGTCATAATGTAGGTGGTGTGGAAAAAGGTGGTGTAGATAATGCCCAGGTTCTAGCCAGGACAGAGGACTTTCCCAAGAAATCAGCACAGGTGGGCTGAGGTGGCCAAGGCTGTTTTCCACACCACCTGATAGCAATCAAGCCCCTATAAAAGGGGCTGGTGGGGCAGAAGTTGGGGTTGCATAGTTGTGAAGGTGGAGTGGTCTCTGTTAGCTTTTCCTTGGTTGGTAAAGTACTCTGTGTTATCCTCGGGTGTGTCTGTTATTGTTACCATCTCACAGGCCTTCATTGTTTTCTTGAGTTGCTGGTGGTGCTCAGTCTCTGCCTGGGGCTGAACCACACAGTACTTAAAACAGATGCTGCTTCTGCTGAGACCCAGTTAAGAAAGGTATGAAAACTCTGTATGTGTCTTTTAAATGCATGAAAAAGGTTTAAAATGGTGGGTTTTTTCTCCTGTTTATTTTTATGGGTAAAATAGCAGAGAAGATAATATTTCCTTGCTTGGTGAGTCATTGGTGTCCCTTTCTTCACCTGGAAAAAACTGTAGAGAGGAAACTTCAAAGGAAATAATCTTTCTAATATAATTTAGGTAACTACTTTCTTGGGAAAAGGGGAAAATCCATAAAAGTGATATATCAGAAAATGACTACAAGCCATAGGATCTCTTCAGGGATCCCTGCTGTCAGTAGCCCAGGTCTGCACTGGCTGCAGTCTGCCCCTCAGACTTGTTGGCCTCAGCAGCTCCTTGGCAGGCACTTCAGTGGGATGCCTCCAGCTGAGTGGCTGCATGTGTCCCCTCAGCAGTGAGAGTGTCCAAGCCAATGCTCTTCCCTGCTAAGCCTTTGCAGCCAGTAGCACACCTCCACCCAGACCCACACCTCCTCCTTCTCTTTGCACACCACTTCAAGGGGNGCAGCTGCACTCTGCCTGCTGAATTTATATGGCTACTTGTAATGTGTTCATCCACTGGTGCCAGCATGTATTGGGCACTCACTCACTGCACAGCTACTGGTACACATCAGGAAGCCTCCCAGGACCTTTCTGCAGGCTTTCTCTTTACCTCCCGGGTAAAACAGGGTTTACAGTATGTCCTCACCCGACAAAGGTATTAGAAGTGTAAATTTAATAATGTGAGAATGCTAAAGCACATATGAATACTTGTCCTGGTTCTGGACCCATCAAGGAAGAAATGCCACATATAGAAGGGCTCATGATCAAGGGGTGGATTTGACCATGGATGCTATCTCACAAGTCATCCATGAATGTGAAACTTGTGCCTCAATCAAGTAAGCCAAGTGGTTAAAGCCTCTGTGGTATGGAGGACAATGGCTGAAATATAAATATGTAGAAGCCAGGTAGATTGATGACATAACTCTTCTGCAGACAGGCCAAGGCAAGAAGTATGTGTTTACAATGGTAGAAGCAAACACTATCAGGCTAGAGACATATCGTGTGCCCCATACCACCACTTGGAATGACACTCTCGGTCTGAAGAAGCAAGTCCTCTGGTGACTTGGCACTCCTGAAAGAATTGAGTCGGACAACAGAACTCATTTCCAAAATGATCTCGTTGACACCTGGGCCAAAGAACATGGCATTGAATATGTGTATTATATGCCCTATCATGCACCAGCCTCTGGGAAAATTGAGAGATACAGTGGACTGTTAATAACCACACTAAGAGCAATGGGTGGTGGAACCCTAAAGAACTGGGATATGCATTTAGCCAAGGCAACCTAGTTAGGTAACTCCAAGGGTTATACCAATCGACCCAGTCCTGGCCAATCAAAACTCCCACGTACTGTGGAAGGGGATAAAAATCCCTGTAGTACGCATGAAAAACCTGCTGGGGAAGACAGTTTGGGTTATCCCTGCTTCAGGCAAAGGCAAACACATTTGTAGGGTTGCTTTTGCTTGGGGACTAGGGTGCACTTGATGGGTAATGTGAAAGGATGGGGAAGTCCAGTGTGTATCTACCCCAAGGAGACTTAAGTCTAGGTGAGGACAGCTGTTAAATTATTGTTGAGTAACAAATCAGTCCATGGCAGATGATTTAAATTATTACATATTATGAATGAGCAAAATTAACTGAAAATGTAAGATCTGGTCATAATGTAGGTGGTGTGGAAAAAGGTGGTGTAGATAATGCCCAGGTTCTAGCCAGGACAGAGGACTTTCCCAAGAAATCAGCACAGGTGGGCTGAGGTGGCCAAGGCTGTTTTCCACACCACCTGATAGCAATCAAGCCCCTATAAAAGGGGCTGGTGGGGCAGAAGTTGGGGTTGCATAGTTGTGAAGGTGGAGTGGTCTCTGTTAGCTTTTCCTTGGTTGGTAAAGTACTCTGTGTTATCCTCGGGTGTGTCTGTTATTGTTACCATCTCACAGGCCTTCATTGTTTTCTTGAGTTGCTGGTGGTGCTCAGTCTCTGCCTGGGGCTGAACCACACAGTACTTAAAACAGATGCTGCTTCTGCTGAGACCCAGTTAAGAAAGGTATGAAAACTCTGTATGTGTCTTTTAAATGCATGAAAAAGGTTTAAAATGGTGGGTTTTTTCTCCTGTTTATTTTTATGGGTAAAATAGCAGAGAAGATAATATTTCCTTGCTTGGTGAGTCATTGGTGTCCCTTTCTTCACCTGGAAAAAACTGTAGAGAGGAAACTTCAAAGGAAATAATCTTTCTAATATAATTTAGGTAACTACTTTCTTGGGAAAAGGGGAAAATCCATAAAAGTGATATATCAGAAAATGACTACAAGCCATAGGATCTCTTCAGGGATCCCTGCTGTCAGTAGCCCAGGTCTGCACTGGCTGCAGTCTGCCCCTCAGACTTGTTGGCCTCAGCAGCTCCTTGGCAGGCACTTCAGTGGGATGCCTCCAGCTGAGTGGCTGCATGTGTCCCCTCAGCAGTGAGAGTGTCCAAGCCAATGCTCTTCCCTGCTAAGCCTTTGCAGCCAGTAGCACACCTCCACCCAGACCCACACCTCCTCCTTCTCTTTGCACACCACTTCAAGGGGTGAAGAAAAATATAAAAGGGGCTTTGGAGTGACCTGAGAGGGGTTTGGATACGGTGACCCTCAGTTTCCTATCAGCACATGAAATCCAAGCTCTCTCTTCTTTGTGTTTACTGAGCATTTAAAAGGGTTTCCCTGTTTTATGTCAGCTCACGGGTGACACAATGTCACATTCAGAATTAACGAGGCCAGTGAGGCCAGGAGAATGTCATTAGACTAAATGCAAATGCAGTGCTCAGAAATGGATGAGACCTTTGCCCCAACACTGAATGAATTCAAGGCTAAATCTTGGTTGTGAATAGCCCAGGGCATGACCCAATTCTGGTTCTGACTAAATCCAGACTTTGAACTTGAGAAACTTAGTTCTTCACTTTTAATTTTCATGCACTACTTAGTTTCTGTCTATATGCCAGATATGAAAGAAGTAGTGAAACACTGCAAAAGAGGTCATTCTTCAGCTCAAACCAGTCAGGCTAGAAGGGGAAGTGGCTAAAAAGTCTAGATGTACTTGAAAGGTTTCCAGCATTCATTTGCAGACTCTCCAAATCTGGATCAATTCCCAGTGATCATCCAATCTGCTAGGTCTTTCATGCGAATTGATCTCAGCAAGGTCTACTCAACCACATAAAGACACTCTATCCTATCTTTTCTATATGAATGATGTCTCCTAGGGTTGAAACAAAAAGGAATAAAATATTCTTAGGGAACTTTTATACGTTGAGGGGGGTGTTGTGGTGTGTGTGCTACCTGATGTACTGCATCTGAAATGAACTCAAAGTGGCCACAGCCTCCAACAAGTGCACTGCTTCTTTATGGTGTAGGTGGGCAGAAAACAGATTTTCCATGTTACACATGATTCACTGCTTTTTTTTCTCTCCATTCTGCAATGGAGCAAAAGTAAAAATAAACAAGCAAAAGAAATACTGAAAAAAAAGATGGAAGGGAAAGAGTTCAATGAAGTTTTTCTAGACATAAAATTTCCTGATGATTCATTTTGGCCAAAGGTTTCACTTTCCAAAAGGAAAATAACTGGAACACATCTCCTGTGACCTTCTATTTACTATAAAATTATGAGGTTTAAACTTATTTTTTCCTTCTGGTTGCTGATTTCATTTGATGTCTGTCTTTTACTCTTCTTAGCCAGTCTGAATGCTTTCTATATTGAAACCCTTGTCTTTGCCTTTCAAATATAGTTCTGTGCCATCCCACACAGTGATTTCCATTGCTGGCCCAGGCATGAGCATATGTTCCCCATGTTCCCACCCAGAGCATCTGCAATTCCTACTCATCTCAGCACCTTCACTGAAACTAAACTGCAAACTTTAGAACTGGAAAATGGTTCATATTTCAACTATAGTGTTTGGAGGATGGGCTCATTTTATAAGTGTACAAAGTGAAGGATGGGCTATAGGGCTCTCAGCTGATGGGCACTAGGCCTTACTAGCATTGCCTTCCATAAAGAAATCTTGCATCCAGGGTCCTGTTAAATTAATAACTCACTGCACAAACAAGCAGGTTCTCTCTGAAAGCTTTGCACAAAGCTTGCATCTGTACATATCTATCTTTTTCTTGGGTCTGCTTTTATTCCTGATGGCTTGATTCCAGGGCAGGGTTTGCTAGTGAAATTCACATGGGAGTCGTTTTGAAAGCCTAAAAATCAATCATGACTTTAAGCTTTTTTACCCCCTTTTCTGCAGTAATAACACCTCTCCATTACCCCCTCTTCTCCCCAGCTTACATTGCTCTGTGAAGTTATTTATCAGTAACAATTCCATAGCCAACACATAATTGGATTTATATAAAAGCTTTCAAAACTGAGCTGCACTGAGTTGCAAGAGGCTGACAATTAACTTAACAGAGGAGTTAGCACTTCCAGCTTTGCATCTGTTCACTGCTTGCTTCTTTCAGAGCAATCATTTTCTCATTTCATTCTGGTTGTGGAAGGAACAGGTGAAAACAAGCCACAGTTTTAGTAGCCAGCTCTGGTGGTTGTCTGATAGTCACTGGAGTGCCAGCAAAAGAACGCTGCTTCTGGCAATGACTTTCAAACTGGTGCTTAACAGGAAATGGTTTGGTATAAGAGAAACACAAACAATGGGCCGCAGGCTAATTTGAAAGGTCCTCTAAGGATACACCTAATCTGGATAAGCCAGTGTCACAGGTGAGATGAGCCACAGATACTGGGAGACACAAATGGTTTAGGTTTTACCCCCAGCAGTAACACTGATTGGAATGGTGTGAAACACAACCACAGAGCACTGCACTCCTGCATCTCCTGCGCCAGATTTTCCTGGCACAGGACAGCTATCCAAATCAGTCACACTATCCAGTGAAACCAGTATCAACTAGTTCTTTACAAGTTGCTTTCTCCTCCTTTCCTTTACTCCATCTTTTCAAGCCTTTGTATTAGAGGGGCAGAGAGGCTATCATGTTCCCTGAAGCAGGTAAATGAGGGAGATGCAGCTGGAGATGATGGATGGAACCAGGAGTCTGAGTGCTCTCTCCTTCCTCAGGTTGTGCCTCCAATGGGATTGCATAGCCAAGGGCAGGGGTTCCCAAGCACAGGGATTCATACCACTAAGGTGCACAGACTAGTGCATGGCAGGATATCACTAGTGTCACTTGGCAAAGCTTGTCATCAGCATCACAACTGGCAGTGTAACCAGATTTTAATGTCAGCACCCACAGTGCCCAACAAAAGAAGATTAGGGTCTTGCTCTACTAAGCTGTACAATGAGCTTCCAGATTTCATTATATGGTTGCAAGAGAGCAAAAGCAAAGCTGGGCGTTAGTCTGTGCTGCTGGCTAAATCCTTCTCAGATCTCTGAAAGAGCTCTACCTCTCCTTCCAAGCACAGTTCTCCCATGGGAAGTCCCATTTGTCCTGCTGAAGCTGTGATGGGCTCCCTTGCACCACAAAAGCACCAGCAATACCTCCTTTCCTTGCAGCTGGCTCCATCACTTCTACACAGTGGCCGTTGACTGCTCCTCTCTCCATCACCAGTTCCAATGTTTTTTCTTTCTCAATCCAGGAATGAAGGTGACAGAGCTCTTCCTGTTACCAAGGGCCCTTCCCACATCCTCCAGGCATTTGATCCCTTCAGCCTGTCAGCATCCATGATCCCAGATCTATTTCCTTCTGCATTTCACATAGCAAGCCCATTCATCATCCCTGAAGCCCTGACAAGGGCTTGGTCTGAGTTTGATTTCCTAGCTGGCACCAGAAAGGAGTGGACTGCCTTGGGGCTGCAGGGGCGTGCAGGCATTTCTAATGAAGGAGGCAGAGGTTACAAATTAAATTCATGTCTAACCCAAACTTCCAACTCCAAAGACTTCTGAAATGAAGCTGGGGACTGAATCTGGACTTGAAGTTTAGTTTGGTTCCTATTGTGAAAACAGGCTATGCACATGAGCACTGTGGAGCTGGGATGTCTTGAACCCTCTAAATGAAACACACAGCATGTGTCTTAGCTTGTCTGTTTGAGGGTGCAGATCTGTAGGCCAGAGGAGGAAAGAGAAGCAGCTCAGCAGAGCCTGCAGTCCAGGGTCTTCTCAGAACCACAGCCTTGGCCTGGGCCACCCACCTCCAGGGCCTTGCGCTAGCAGTGGCTGAGGGGAAGATTGGTTCTGTTGCAGGAAATGTAATTGCTTCACAATTTGCTTCCTGTTTGAACAAAACCAGAAGACCAAATTACTAAACTATTTTAAAGTCAAAGAATTTCTAAAGAATTGAATTAGAAGCATGGAAATAGCATTTTTTAGGCATTCTCAACAAAGATATTTTAAAAACCCAACAGCAAAATTGCTGAGAGCAGCTTTTTCCATCTCCAGTGAATGTTTTGAAACAAAATAACTTTATTTTACTGCAAAGCTCAAGTGGAGGCAAGTTTTCTTTTTGCTTCATTTCATGTCCCTGGAATATTGAAAAACATCTGTCATGATGGCCAAGTCCCTCAAGCCTCCTCACAAACATTGCTTTCACTTCAAACCACATTTACTGATAGGAAAAATTTTTCAGGCAAAAAAGCAGCCTTTGTGAGAATGGACACCAAGCTGTCTAGGAACAAACTATAACTCAGTGCAACATCTCCATTCATGGAGAACTTCTCCAGCCACTTGGTTCCCCCTCCAGCATACAGGCTTGTAAATAAAACATAAAGGCCTCCTGATCCCTGCAGCCCCAGCAGATGGAAATAATCTGCACTGGTTGCATATCATTTTACACCCTGGGGAAATCAAGCAGGTGGTTACACAGTTACCTTTAACCGTGGCTTTAAAGCAGTTGTAGTCCCCACCGTACCGAGGGCAGCATTCTGCTCCAGCCAGGAGGGCTAGATGAAGGTAACAGAGTGGATGGGTGGGTCAAACGAGAATTTTTTGCAACCCCCTTCTCTCACCTGGCATGTTAAGTCTGTACCCCTCCGGTTGTGGCTGCCTGTGGGGCATGCCTGGCTGGCCATGCCACCTGAAAGGAGTCAGTGCCCGCAGCAGGGGAGCCACTGCCCTCGCCATGTGCTTTTCCTGACCCCAGCTGGCTGGGAACAGCCTTGGAGGGGCAAAAAGCTGCAGCCGAGGCTAGAGCGCAAATGCTGCTTCCAGTCTCTGCCCTGACCATTTTTGCCTGATTTCAGCATGCCAGTTCCCATTCTAGAAGCGCTATTTTTTCCCTTAATTCTGTTTAGATATAAAACTGTTCCTTCTACCCCTGAAAATTATTTTATTTCACTTACTCATGCATTTCTGGCAGGTCACCCCAGAAGGCAAGGGTTAAGTTGTGCAGTGATTTGCAAATGAGACCTCTCAGGGTCTGTGCTCCCCACCCCTGCTCCCTGTGTTTGATGTGGTTCAGGTCAGGGATAACTTTTTAGAAACAGTGGGGATTTTAGATGTGGGGAACTGGGACCTTCACTAAATGATCTCTGTCCCACCTATTGTCTTTGAAATATTCCATGGGGTTAGGAGGGAAAAGTCAGTGAAGTTTTGTAAACATATCAGTTTGTTTTGTTTTGGGGTTTTGTTTTGGGTTTTTCTTTTGTTTTTTTTAATTTGCAGTCTTCTTCCCCACCTCTGTTTTTCAAGAAGATTCATGAAAAGGGAAAGAAAAAATGAGTGGACTTTTAAAAAACTGTTTTAAATAAAAGTTGTCAGGTTTTGTATTTCAGTTTTCAAATAAAAACCCCTAAAGCAGTAAAAGAAAAATGAAAGAAATATGAGGAAGAGAGGATGCAGGGGAGGAGGAAACTCATTCATATTTGCCTGAAGTAAAAATCAAGTTTAAACAGCAAATATCATGCAAACAATCCCTCTTCCCATCATTCCCTTCCCAAACACAGAAACAAGCCAAACCTAGGATTTATTTACACACAACTGTATAGCTTTAGGAGTACATGGAAGTAGAACAAATCTTGCACAACTTCTGTATATTGTTTTGCTTGCAGAAGTGAACCTCCTAGCTGGATCTGTCATTCCAGTAGACAGCTGGGCATACACAGGGCATCTTAATTTTATATAAACTAATTCACATTAAATGTTGCACATTTCAACCATAGGTGGAAAAATCCCCATTTGTGACTAACACTATTGTGGGGATACAAAGCTGGCCTTCAAACAAGTGACCCTTGCTACAAAAAAGTAGTAGCCTCTGAGGTTTCCTCTAAGCCCTTCAAAACATTTTTAAATGGAGAAGGCTACCAAAGGGGAAAGCACACTCTTGATTCATAATTTTATCTGTACCAGTGGTTTTGCTACACTGGCTTCACACTTGTATCTCACACAGTTACAGCAGAAAAACTTTAGGCCAAAGCGTATTTCTTACAGTGATTGGAAAACTATCAAGCAGATAGTAGCAACACAGTGCCAAGTAAGGGATGCTTGATTTGCATAGCCTGTCGGATTGCTCCTTTCAGCACGGTTGATAGGATGGAGAATAATCCAGTCAATTGTATAATGCTATTGCATATATCAGTCGGGATTCTATCCCAAAAGGAAGCTCTGGAATCAGAACTGTGATTACAAGCAGGAAGAGAGATTACAACCTAGGAAAACATGTTGGGCAAGAAGATACTGAAGTTAGAGGTACTCGCTTTACAGTGGAGATAAAAAACTCAGGACTTTATGGAAGTAGACAAGACTATCAGGACTGTATACAAGCCAGATCATCTCAGAGCTTCTGTTGCTATTTCCCTAACACAGGAATATCCTGGATGTGCACAGATACTCTGTGAAGTTGTCATAACACTTGAATGCAACTAGAGGAAAGACTTTCCATACGCTGCAAATAAAAGCAAGGATTTACATGCCTGGAGGTTAGAGAGGTTCAGAGTAGGAAGATAGGACATTCCTGAAGCCCATGGGAATAGTCACAATTATATAAATACAGTTTCAAAAACAAGACTTTGGGGAAGACTATAAAGCATGTTGGCAGACAACTGCTAATAAAGTAAATTAGTAAGCAACTTCCCCAGTGGACAGTTTCTCTCTTCCTCTGGAGCACCTGGTTCTGAATATAACTGGAATTGGGATATTGGCCCAGATGTCTCAGGCAATTTGGCAAGCCTGATGTTCTTCCCTTCTGAATTTACTCCTATCGTCTAAGGTTCAAAATTATCCTTTTTCTTTCTTCCATCCTCTGCATTTTCTCAATATCTATTGTTGCTTTCCTTATTTACACAAACAAGGCTGTGTTAGCACACTGGGGTCCTCTAACCAGCATCTGTGCTCCTATGAACTGTGGATCTGAGTTTTGTTGAAACACAGAGTATTTTTATACAGATTTTTGGTTTTAGCCAAGACTGGATTCCTCTTGTGGCATTTCCAGACCAATCACAAACCTCTGGAAGAAGTCATGGCTTGAGAGATTTGCAGCTTCGTTCTGCTCACAGTAGATGTTGGAGTAACTTGGATAAACATTGGTTAATAAGTACAACTCCACATGCTTATCTGCAACAAACCCAGACTGCCTACTTCTTACCATTCCCCAAGCACCAGTTTTCACAAGACATAATCACAAACATTCCTGTTTCCTGATAACACAGAGAGGAGCAAAGTTGATTCAGAAAAATTTTCCTGTGTGCGAGAGTGCAGGCAGCTGGGGCTGCTGCTCACGGTCGGGGCTGATGCTTGAAGGGGCTTGCCAGAGCCAGCCTGACTTCCAGCCCAGATGCGGCTGGGGAGATAGTGAGCTGAGGAAGCTGACTTCTGACGAGCATAGATAGCCTGGGATAATCACTTCTTGTCAGCCACTGAAGTAGGTCTCTTGAATTTCACTTCCTGATAGTGCTAAGTGTGTAAGTGTGAGATGGCGACACTTACAAGAGAAATGAAGAAAGGACTGGAGGATTTAGATGCTTTCGGATGGGTGATGAAGTGTTGATTTTTGGTGAGTCTGGTAAATTCAGCAAATTTTACGTTTATGAGGGGCTGAAATTATTTCAGGACTTTCCTTCAACTGAAAGGATCCAATTTAAAAATACATGGGAAATTTTGAAACTGTGTCAACATTCCTTTTTCCAGTTTCTAAAATATTTAACTTTTTTTAAGTATTATTTTTTAAAAATATATCAAATAGGATGTACTTTTTTGATTGAATATGAGGTTTAGGATGGAACACTCATATTCCCTTTATCTTTTCACCAAGCTAGAAAAAAATATGTATTTCAGCCTACCTCTATTTTTGTCTTGATTTGATTCCAAAATGAAAATCCTAAGGTGAAGACAGAATGTATATTAAGACAGAAGTCACCACTCTAGTATCACATACCTTTTCTGGACTGCTCCTTAGAAATCGCCTCAGGTTAAAGAACAGCTCTTGGCTCAGTCCAGACTTCCCAAGGAAAACTTGAAAGTTAAGACAGGCATAAACTTCTCAAAAAGATTGATCTTCCTCTCTCCCTGGCTGAGGAAGAAATGGAGTATCTGCATAGTGGTTTATTTCAGAATATTTTCAATAGTATTTTAATATATTATTAAATATCATTCATTAAATAGCATTAATATTTATTTTTATATATAAGATTTCTATTTACTAAATAATATATAACATATCATCAACTACTGTAACTATTAAAATATTAATATAATTATTGCTTTAGATATTATTTTAAAATATTATTCAGATAATTCAGAACATAATTAAGAAAAACACCCCTGACATCTGAAAATTCACGTGGCTATAATAATTCCTAGCTCCCCGGCAGCAAAGGAGGCAGGAAAGTGTTTGATCAGTGTAGAGTCTGTGCTCTCCAAGCATGCTTTTGGAGAGGACAGGGAAAGGAAGAGAGCTATTAGGATTAGCTCTGAAACACAGCTTGCTGCTAAAACTCTTGTAGCAGACGTGCTGCTGCCCTGGGAAAAAAGAGTGACACTTAGCCCTCCCACTCCCTGATCTCTGGTGGGCTTTCCCCACACTACCCTTAGAGGTATGGCCACCCAGTCACCTCAGGGTCTGGGACTGCAGATCCAGTCGTCTAGTTTCCCAGTTTTGCCTTCTGCCTCTACCTCGATTTGCCTTGCAGAGCTGTCAGCCCATCCCTGTTCATTCCCTGCACTCCTGACCCAAGGGCTGGATTCAGGGAGCCCTGCACTCTGGGAGGCACAAGCTAGAGCCCCTGGATTTGCTAATTGCAGGGTGGGCATGCCAAGGGGCATGCTGAGGTGTTTGCACCAGGCATCTGCTGAGGCTCTGAGAGAGATCTGCCTGTTTCACATCAGATTGTTACCCATGGGCAGGGAGAACACTGGAGTAGAAATCGTGGGGTGCAGAAGACAAAATTGCATCTTCACACGTGTTAATCTCAGCTTTTTTTGAGGATACTTCTATTTATTTATTTTCTCATGTTACCAGTGACATTAATAGCTCAGCAGCAACTGTTGCCAGAAGAAAGATCCAGTTTACAGACCCAGTGAAGAATGACCTTTTACATTATTTGAGATAAATAAATCTTCATTCACCAGGCAGAAGAAATTATTTCATTCAGTAAGGTAACTCCACAAAGAAATGTTTTCCCTCAAAAGAGTTCAAGGAGTGCTAGTAATATAGAATCCAATCACCACAACAGATTTATTTAGCCATTTTCCCTCCATCACTTGTCATATACTTTTAAAACAAAGCTGACTCCCAAAGGGACCAATTCACAAGACATTTATAGTAAAAGTTATGTCCAGCCAGAGCAGATGGAATGCAGATAGTACAGGATACGACAGGGGAGCAGATGTTTTCTAATCATTCCCGCATCATTCCTGGTCACTAGCCAGTTGTTTTGGGATTACCAGTCCCTACACACAAGGAGTATGGCTTTGCACTCTGCAGAGATGCACGCTAATCCGGATGCCTGCTTGGGAGAAAAAGTAGGAGACTCAGCACTAGTATTGTAATGATGCCTTACATTGCACCTCATCTAATTTTTGTGCTGCTGTTAAACAAAGGGAATGAATATCAGAACTGAAATCATGCTTCTCACAGGCATCTCCTGCACTGATGTGGCTGGCCTGGAACCCTCCTCATCTCCAGGGGAGGTGCGGCAGCCCTGCAAGGCTGTGCGTGGCTCCTTGCCGGCTTCTGGCCATTGTCCCTCAATCCTAGCCTGGGAAAACATTCATTTTTACATGCTCACTGTCATCTTTAAGTCACTCTTTGAGTTCTATTAAATTTCACAGTTTTTTTTCCTTCCCTAAGGACTGAATACATCTTTCTGAATTCTGAGGAGAAATAAGTTTTGCATTCATTTAGAGAGTGAATAAGATCCAAATGGTTCCTGAAAGAGAAAGATTTATTCCAGACAGACCTGCTGTGAAATCTCCCCATTCATTTACATACATACATATATACATAGAGACAGGCACACATAGGTGCCCGTATACATCAATTATATCTATATCCACATCTATATATATTCACATTCAATGCACTGCAAAGATATGTTGAGACAGCTCCCTCATGCTTTAGCCCACACTGCTCTGGAATCGAACCAGAATGACATTTCCTGAGTTAAGGCAGAGATGCTTTCATTCAGGAGGTCATATGAATTAGACAAATCTTTTTATTCTTTCCTTGGGAAGCTGGGATTTTCTTAGGAGGTCCCATTCTCATGCCCATGATCTGCATTTTACTGTATGGTGGTTACTGTATATTTACAGTGAGGTGGAACTTGAAGTGAGGAAATAGATTTGAGTATTTTTTACAGGGTCCTGGGTAGAATTGTGCCTCCTGGGCTTCAGACTGTGTGTGGTGCCTGCCCTACCATGAGTCTCTCCATCTAGCTTGTCCCAACTGTGCCTGCAGGTACTGCACTCAAACCTCAAGGTTGCAGAGCAGGTACAGGCTTAGAGCTGTAGCTGATATAGGCACATCTGAAAATAGTCCTGATTTCTTTGTAGGACACTCTGTACAAATACATCCCTGAACAAGTACTTGGGTAGCTGGTCTACTGAGAAACAGCCTTTCATTTGAAGGCACCACTGGACATATTTCTGCTTCTGAAATAAATCCAGAAGTTTCATAGCACTTCACAAGTGAAGATTGGAATTTTGGTGCAGACAAGGGGCAGTTGGAGAAACACAGCTGAAAGATGTGTCTATTAAGGATATTAGGAGAGAAAGGAGCTAATAGCTCTATGAAAGCTTTGACATTAAGAGGTAACAGAGTGCAATTGTTTTTTCCTTTGGCTTTCATCAGCAAGGGAAGGGACAAAGCACTGAATGCACTTTGTAGAAAACCCTTTGCCACCTTCAGGTAGACTAGGATGACAGGACAAACAGGAATTGGAGAGTCTATCAGCCAGCTTGACAACAGATATTGGGCTGCTTGGGAAAAGGTAGGAAGGTAAAATCCTAGTGCTCAGGAGTCCAGCAGTATTTACACCGCTAATAGTGACACAGATGAAGGGCTAAGACCAGCTGGACTCAGTCTGTGAGGTCTCATGCTAGGGCTACATAGGTCTAACAATTTCCATCCCTTAGCTGGATTCATTTGGGACTTGGCTCTCAATCATCCATGGTCAACACATGATACTTTCCACTGTCCTTCCTGGAAGGAGTGTGGCTGGCATGATCCATTGCCTTGGCCAGTCTTTGTTGGGAATGCTCCCAGGGAGCGAATGTGTGTAATTGCTCTCACAACCTCATGGGGAGCCTTGAGATGCCTCTTGGCAGGGGCTGAGTATGCCTGGAGGTACGTGGAGAATGAAGTTTGGTTACTGCCTTGTGTCAGGCCTCTCCCGGTGTCCAGTGGACTTTGCTCTTCAGATCCCTCTGCCAAGCACTGCTCATGAGGGTGCAATTTACAGCTGACTTTGTGTGGGTGGGTCTGCTCAGAGAAGAGTGATACTAACCCAAGCAGAGAGCCAAACGTCTTTGCTTTCCCAAGGATGACGTGAAGATAAAACAAATTATGGCTAAAAAATATTTTGCAACATGAAGTCTGGAAGCTGTCAGGGACATGGAATTGCAATTACATTTCAGTCCTGCTCTCAGCAACGCTATAAAAAGAGGTCACCAGGATACCTCTGTTGATGACAGCAGGATATATCTATTGCTCTAGGTATGGCAGATGCAAGAAGGTCACTAAGCAGAGGAATTTCTTCACAGAGAACTATTCTATTATTCCAACCTGGAAATTGCTGCTCTTTTTTGGGCGGTCAGTCAGGAGGCATAAACTCTGCAAGTGCAATAGGCCTAGCTTAAAAAATTCATATCCACACCTGACCTTTCTGTTTTCACCTCTGAGAGATCATTCCCAGGGAATAAATAACCTGGTCATGCATGACCCCATTGGGCAAATACAGCCCTTTCATGGTCTTCCTGTAAACCTCAGGCATCCAGAACATATGCCAGCATCTGAGGCAAGGGTTACAGTGGGTAGAGTACAGATCACATATAAAAGTCTCCTAAGTGTTGTCTGTGACTTTAATTCAGCAAAACACTAAAGCATGTGCTTAGCCTGAGATTGTAATGCAAGCAGTAGTCACTTGTCTGCTTAAAGCTAGGCATGTGGTTAAGTACTTTGCTGGATTGAGGCCAGAATATATAGCATGATGCTACCAGAGGAGTAATCAGCAGTGGGGACTGAATCCACAAACATGTGGAGTGAAGGCATCACCCTGATCCCCAAGCCTTTATGAAACAGGGCGGTCACACTGACTCCTAGGAGGCAGCATACTCGTTGCCCTTGTTTAGTTTAGTTATGCCACCTGGCATGAGGGTGTAACTGTCCGTGTAATTTACCTTTGTTGGTAAATTTAATACCAAGGTGGTTAGGTACTAGGAGCATGACTGCCACATAGAAGCTACAGTCAGTGTTGTGGAGAGCTGTTGGGGCCCCATAGCCTCCCCCACTGCCGTGCAGCTGTGCTGTGGGAAGGGACCCCAGGGATGTCCTGTGCAAGGATCCATCCAGCAGCAACAAAGCCTGGCAAAGCAGCATGCCTGTCACTGGGCATTTTTTTATTCCTCTGTGTAAAGGGTTGGATCCCATTCTGTCATCATGTCATCAAATGAGAGGGTTTTTTCATGAAGAATCTATGGTGGTTTTTCAATTGCTATCAAAAAATAGATGAAGTGACAGTCTTTTGTTAATAAGAAAATTAGATGTATTTTGCCCACTTAAACACATATGAGATTAGACAAACGTGTGTTCCATTAGAAGAGGTTTTCTTTGAGGAAAATACCTAGTACTAGCTGAATAAAAAATAGCTTGAGGAAGTACCTTCTAGTATTACACTGTGTCACGCGAGTATTCTTGGTGAATCAGTGCCAAAAGCTAGATTTCATTCATTAGAAACCATAGACTGTTCGATCTAAGCCTGTAAATGAGTTAGGATACAGCTTTTGTGTCTTATGGGAAATTCACTATAAGGTGTCAAAAATATTTCTATTCTAAAATGAAATTAATAAACTGGGGATTGAAAGCACTGTGTGAGAAAGGATTCAGAACATTTCATTTTGCTTTTGATTTATTAAGAATTAAAATGCTATCATGTGTTTTGAAAAAAAAAAGATGTTCTGGAGAGTTATTTTCAAAGAGAAAAATTATTCTACCTATGAACTCAGTATCATTAAATTAAGAATGTTTTGGTACTTTTGAAATGTTTCATTCACCTAAAAGCAGTGTTAAAATCAGTTTTTAACATTTTTCCATATAGAAGGAACTACCTTCTTTTAGTTAACAATTTTCTCATTTAAGAATATGAAGCGCCCTCTGAAAACTCACTTGATGAAAGATGGTTTTATTTCACAGAGCATTGGAAAGCAGTCAGCTCTGGCAAGGGCAGTGTGAAGGTTTTCAATGGCTCAGGAATTCTTAGTGATTAGACACTTTAGCTAAGATTCATCCCAAAAGGGATTTGGAGCTTGGAGCTCTCAGTAATATCTAGCCATAAATATTATTCAGATTTTAATACCATTTGTGGTAAGCAATCTTAGACTTCAATGAAATTCAGAAAGACTGCCTTGTGCATGTAGAAGTGATCTTTACTGCCAAATGCTGTGTCTTAAAAATGTATTTCAAAATAACTCTACCTTGGGTTTAACTGAGTGTACTGGGATACCTCTTGCCCAACAAAAAAAAGATGTATTGCATCAAGAGATTTGAAACTGCTCCATTTTTTTGTTTGAATGTGAACATTTCTTTAGGTGGAAAAGTTATATATATATCTCTCAAAGGTGAAAAAAACAGAAAAATGTAAGTTTCCAGAATGAATCTTTCAGCTAAATTTGTTTTGATGAATGATACCTTAAAGCAATCTTTTTTTATATATATATATCTCAGAAGCCATATATATATACACACCTACATATAGATATATATGTGTGTATATATATGGCTTTCAGATATAAAGTAGTCTTTGTTAGGAAACTCTGGCTTAACCGTGATCTTAGGCAGAGGCTTCTTATCCACACAGCACATAGCAATGGAAAATTCTGATTAAAAGTCTTTCAGATACAGGTAGTTTTATGAAAAGCACTGAGCTGTTCCAGGGCATGATGACTATCACACTGCTTAATGATATTTTCTTTCTCTAGAAAAATGCAACTATCTGAAAGTGTAATGAAGTGACTGCTGTTTGTGTATCTGTGAAACAGGGAAGCTCATAGGTTTATTAGCAAATCAAATGATTTGCTTTTGGCATTAGTTAACCCTAAGGGCCAAATTCAACTCTCAAATAGAACAAGAGGAAAATAAAAAGGGGTAGGCTGGATTTGCAGTGCTGTAAGTGGGAGCAAAATTTGGCCCTTACCCTGCAATGAGAAAGTAAATACAGTATTCCTGTTTTCCATCCATCATGTCAGATAGCTAGATGGTTTGATTAGATTACAGAGGCTACACTAACAACTACATATATTTGGCTGAATTGAAAAATGCCATTAAAATGGGATTCCTGGAATTTAACAGGAAAACAAAATATTTCCTCTCCAAACTCATTATACCTAGAGAAATATTTTGGGTACGTAAATAAGAAAACTTTAAGGGACCCTCCTGTCTGTATTTAAAATTAAAAGCATTTAAATATGATTGTTTTAAAAATTATTTTTCCCTGGATTTGTGAGAAGTCTTTGGATATTTTTAGCTTTATCTTGGGAAAACTTGTAAATCTTACAAAACCAAACATTTTTAACATCTCTGTAGTGTATACACTGAGAATAATGCTTATCCCAGATCTGGAAGATAGAATGGACCTTCTAGTTGCAGATTCTTGCTGGGATAAACATATTTGGCTTCATAACATGTTGATTTCTCAATCATTACACAGCTTTGATTTTGAGACAACTCAGGGAGAGCTGAGCACCCAGCTGATTTTCTGCCTGCTCACTCTTCTAGGTTGATAGCTGGAGACTAGGATGATTTGGGGAGTGCACCATTTACAGCAACTGGACGTTTGCCTTCAAGTTAGGGCAAACGTGCTTCCAGATTTTAGATGGAAGACAAGGAGACAGCACAGACCTTGGTGCTGGGCAGTTAAGTGTTGGTTTTCACAGCAGTCCCAAGAAACACAGAAGATTTCACCAGGCTGTGTTTGGCTTAAAGCCAGCTCATCCCACAGGGATTGATGGGAATGCCAAATCTGTGGACTGTCTGCACCAAACCAAGAGGAGAACTGTGGCCCTATGTGGCTTTAAATTTTGCAATATGAGGTTTATGTTTCTGTAGAAGATCTTTGCAGAGGAGAGTGGCATGGAAACATTTAGCTGTGAACACTGGCAAGGAAAAGCTGGTTGTTGGTAGTGAGAAGGGACTGAAAGGGTGAAGCTGCATCAGTGATGGGAGGAATATGGAGAGATTTTTAGTAATTTGTTTTTAAGGGCAAAAAGTGACTTCTGTGTCATCTGGGCAGGAGCTGTCTGAGGTCTGTGGTGGGCCTTGAAAAATCTAACCTCGTTCTTCTGAGTTTTCTACCAAATGCTCCTTCTTGAATTAGGCTTCACCTCTGTATAACCCTGTTATCCCCATGTGTCACGTATCTCCACCATTTCTGTGCACATTTTCCCCTCCTTCCCTCTTGCCCGTAGACACACAGCAGGTAGGCAGAGATTTGTCATCCAGCGTGATTTTTAAAAGTATACAGGGAAGGATTCCAACATTATTAAGCTTTCTCACATTAAATAGTCTAATTTATTGTTAATATGTTACAGTTTTTTCTTGGACTCACAACCCTTTTGTATGTTGTGTTTGAATCCCTTTACTGCCAGTGCAGTAAAACTTTGACTACATCTAAAAGCATTCCTAATAAATAATCTAGAACTCTACTTATTTCCCATTAAAAAGGCCTCTGTGCGTAAAATTCTTCTCATGTTTAATGGATTTTTTTTTTTTTTGCATTCAGTGTTTCCATCATTTGTAACTAGATCTAGTGCAAAACCTTGTGGAATAGATTTTGATCCCACAGTATAAACCAAGAATAATTTAAGTGACATTAGAAGAGCTACTCCAGGTTTGCACAAGTAAACTGTGAGAAGGGTCTATTGAAAAAGCAGACAGATTTGAATTTGTAAAATAATGCTTCATATGCACTACAAAGCTGCAAACCGCAAATTCAGGTGAACTTCACAATGCATCTAAAGACTGTGCTTCCCAAGGACATGTCAGTGACTTAGATGAAGGGGCTAAAACCAGCCCGGATGCTGAGAGGCACTTGGACTGCAAGCCCATTCCTAGAGGCTTCCAGCTACTCTGGCAAGAGGGAAAGAGGAGCCGTGCTGCCCGGCAGCATCCACAAGTGCAGGTAGCACCTGGAAGCAGGACACCAGGAGAGGGTACATCATGCAGGGAGCTGCCTAAACTACCAAGCAGGAAAGGGGGAGGGGAACATCAGCCTTCCCCCACAGGAAGATTTGCTTAAGTCTGTGTTAGCAGTAGCACAGCTGTGATTGCCTTCCCACAGCTGGATAGCTAAGCTAGGTTGAGTTTCTCTTCCTCATGGAAATTTGGCAGACATCGTGTGCCTGCCCCTATCTCACCTTCTTCACTCCCTCCAGGGCCAGTGACCTGAATAGCTGAAAAGTTAAAAATTCAGGTGGAAGGGACATTTTCAAATGGATGAGGAGCACAGAGGGATAGCTGGGAGCCTCCAGGCTGCAGGGAGCTCTCTGCTGCTGTCTGTGAGGAGGACCTTTCCCCATGTGCTTTCCTGGGACAAGGCAGAGCAGCACGGACTGATCCTCACCTCAGGCAGCTGAGACCTCACAGAGACTCAAAAAGGAGATATCTGAAATCATAATGAATATGTGTGTGGGGAGGAGAGGCAGAGAATCAGCAGCTAAAATAATTAGATTTTTGTATCCTAATTAATAAGTCAACCCATTAGACAAGATTTGAGAGTTCCTCAAACCTGCCAGTTTGACCTCATGATTTTTCCTAATCATTTTTGTGTAGGTAATGTAAGAGATGTATCTGTAGTTACAGGTAGTTAAATAATAAAGGAAAGTGCAGGAAACTGTAGTTACAGGTAGCTAAATAATAAAGGAAAGTGCAGAAAACTAATGAAGAGTGTTATTAATATTAGCCTGTTCCCTGCTGCTGTTAAAGTCTCTACAGAGAAGTCCTAGGAATGAGGAGGAGTCTGGCTATGTGGGCCAATACCTTTCATCAGCATGTGTAACCAATGCAAAAGATGGAAATCAAAGAATAGATTTTTACAGACTAACCTCATAGAAGAAAGGCTCGTCCTCCATAGGCACAAGCTGTTTTCCATGCCTAAGCAATGCACAGCAATCTCTGCTGTGTGCTATCCTGCAGTCTGCAAGCACTCAAAAATCATCACAGACCTTCAGTAACTCACAGTATCCTATAAAGCAGCAATGCAAACTGTCATGTATGTGTCTGTTGATGTCTTCGCTTCTGGTACCTTTTAAATTCACATTTCTAAGCTTTTCCTTTGCAATTCCAAGACTGTATAAAATTCCTCGGAAAAAAGCTGCAAGTTGAGTTCCTTGTGGAATCACATAATTTTGAGACCTGGGACTTAAAACACTTGCAGCACATGATCAATTGACAGAGGACCTACAGCTGTCCAGAGTATGGTGGTGGCACCTTTGGTGATGTTGCAGTTGCATCAGTGTCACATTTGGGATGTGTCTTGAGAAAATGCTGTGCTATGAAGCTATAACAATGAAAGACTCTTAAAAGGTACAAATAGATGATAACTAAGTGATAACAGGACACTACCACAGTTTAAGTGGTCTTGTGTGGGTTTTGTGTGGGTGAGCAATTGATTGATTTCAGATGAAACTGCTGTGACAAAGGGGGAATTCACACTGAACAAGCATGCCAGAAACTTTTTATCTTTTCTCCCCAGAAAAGAATTCCAAATGAGTATTGAAAAGTGTGGGGATTTTTATTTTAGAAGTGTTCGATTCCTGTTTTTATTTTTTTTTACTGTTGCAAAAAACAATCTGTTGCTAGATTATAAACTCTCCCACTTGTTAGCTCCTTGGATACTGGTAGGACCTGTGTGTGGATCAGTGCAGCCCACTTTCGTTCTGGTATTAAAAAATGACCGATTGGTTTGTCTGTGGCCTTAAGTATCCTTGCAGAAGCTGTATCACAGCCAGTCAACGCATATGTGAATCTCATCCTCCTGATCTGCAGAAATCCTGCTAACATTGCCTCCCTTTCAGAGCATGTGTGGCAAGAAACAAGCATGCTTAAGATATTACTGGCCATGTGAGAGATCTGTGTATTTCCAGTTAAAGCATCCCCCATCCACACAATCCGTTTTTTGCTTAGTTCACTAAATAGGGATATTTATGGCTCCTTGACATTATTGCTGGCTTTCTCTCCTAGCATCTATCTACAGGGGGCAAATAAATCCTAGGTCTTGTCTCAAAGGAGAGGATATCTGTTCATTACTTTACAGCAATTGCAAATCTTCTTTCTTTTAAAGTTTTTTAAACACATAGTCTCCAGCTTTGGCTAGCTTAGGACCATGAGCCCACTGCATGTTTGGTCAATCTGAATTGCCATTGCTTTTTAGTGCAAGTCATTTCCTTGTGCTTGTTAAGCAATAGAGACACTTCTGACGAGTCAGTGATTGCATTAGCAAATAGCATATTTTCGATGTCCTATGGGGTCTAAGAAGACTCCAAAAGACCGGGAGAAAAACAAGTCCAAATAAGCATTGTCTGATCCATTACCCTGGCTCACAAATGGTTGGGTCTGTGTTCTTCTTTTCACTTGCCTGGGCTGTGACAGATTATAGGACTAATGTAAAGGCTTAACTGAGATCCCGCAGAAAGCTGTGCTTGAGAGGTCATCTTGAGTACGGTTACAGGTGCTAGCTGAGGCCACAGCACCAGCACCATCAACGTTGGTGCCTGATAACAGGTACAAGGTTTTCCTGGAGGCCAAATAGAAAACAAGATTTAGCATAATTGAGAATCAAGATAATAACTTCCAGTGCCTCTCCCCAACCCAAGCCTCAGAGCTCAGTACAGAAGGGTAGAAGAACAGCTAGAAGTATGGAGTTTAAAACCATGAATACAGCAGCACTTATAAGGATGCCTGAGTCTTCAATGGGTCCTGTTGCTGGGGTTTGGAAACAGTAAGCCTTTCGGTGCTACTAAAATCATCTGATGTGCAGAGACCATGCTGCCAGAGAATATTGGTCTGAAATGCTCTTACTCAGACTGTGCTGAATCACTGGTTCATGGGGACTTCTCTGTCAGATGTCACCATCCTCTCTGGTCTCCAGACAGAGAAGTTTCTGAGACTGCTTCTCCAGACAACCTGTTCCTGTGCCCCACCACCCTCATAGTGAAGAATTTCTTCCTAATATCTAGTCTAAACCTCCTTTCCTTCATCTTAAAGCCATTACATCTTCTCCCCCGTCCCTCTCCAGCTTTTCTGGAGGCCCCTTTAGGTACTCGAAGGTGCTATGATGTGGAGAGGACTCAGCCAAGCATCTTTGCTGACATGCCTGTGCAAGGTGGTCATGAGCAGAGGACTCCTGTGTTTCACAGCTGCCTGCAGTGTGCACAGCTGTCTGTAGGGAGCACAGCTGTCTGCAGGGAGCACAGCTGTCTACATGGCACACGACTGTCCACATGGCACACAGCTGTCTGCGGGGCGTGGAGCTGTTCACAGGCTGTCCCAGTGCTCACAGGGCACACAGCCGGCTGCCGGGCAGGCAGCTCTGCCTGGGACACAGCTCACAAGCTGCGCAGCTCGGCATGGCACACAGCTAGCTCAGGGTGCACAGTTGTTTGTAGGGTGCACAGCTATCTGCAGGTTGCACAGCTGTCTCAGGGCACACAGCTGTCTGCAGCTGCAGAATTCCAATAGCACTCTTCTTCCCTAGGTAGATTCATCTTAATGAAGTTTAATTGAGGCTATCCAAATTCATGTGTTTCCTTAGTTCAGGATGACTGGTGGGTTCTCAGTAGCAGCCAGAGACACACCTTTTTCAGCCCTCAAATTGGGTGAGGTGTAGAGAATACGCTTACTGAAGGCTGCCAGAGATTGCAGTTGACGTCACATCAAATGCTGTCCTGCCTGCAGCTGCAAACATTTAAAATCTTGGCAGAATCCACAATTGCTTTTTTCCATGGTATTATTAAGGTAAAAAACTTGGAAAGGCAGATCCTGAAAAAGGGAATGGGATGTGACATACTGAAGTGACATCTCTCAGGAAGGTTTTATGTGAAGCTGGTCTTGCCCTGGGCAGGAGAAAAGATTAGATGAACTATCAAGCTCCCTTTCAGCACTATGAGAGAAAAATTAAATCCCTCACATGAACTACAGAATGTTACTGTTATACAGGATGATGAGCAAAATATTTAATAATATTGAATAATTAGTAATACCACCACCAGTTGGATCAATAATTCACTGGTGGTGGAAGAGGTGCCAAAAACTTTTCCACCCTACCTGCATTCCTGCCTTCCCTGCATGTGTGGCAGAAATTTGCAGGATGAGGGAGGCTGCCTGGCCAGCACAAGTGTAACAATCTTTTTAGGGTCTGGTTTCAGTTTTCTGAGGCCAAAATCATCCCAGGAGGGATAGTCATCTGGTGAAGAGCGCAGCTGCCTTCTCCATGCAGGGGAGCAGTAATCCTGCTGCACAACCGCACCTTGGGCAGACTGATTAACTTCAGACCTCTTCTCTCTGCATAATGAACTGTACTTTATGGACTGGCAGCTGTATTATCCTCCCAGTAGTTAGCAGCACCCACTCCAGAGGGCAGCAGGGCAGTGCCAGTGGAGGAATAAGTCAGAAAACTTGGCAGGGCACAGAGATTCAGAGCTGGTTGGAGAGCAGACCATGGACCAGCAGGAAGGATGGGATGTCCACGAAGGACCCAGGCTAATAGGAAGATGTGTCCCAGGAAACTGGGAAGCAAGATGGGATGCCAGTTGATTCACCAGATTGGGACCGATGGTTATTGGCAGGGTTCATCTCTTCTTTTTGCCAAGTCTGACTGCAGAGGAACTAGGAGTAGCTCCCAGTCTGCAGTTCCATTGCAGGTAGACCTCCAGGACTGCACAAGCCCTCCTGTCCTGCCCTAGGCATGTAAACTACCATCTTCTGCTTCCCAGGCTGGTATGGCTCCACCCACAAGCCAAATCCACAAACAAATGTGTTGCAGAGCAGACCTGCAGAAAAGCCATGCTATGGGAACCAGGGACAGGAACTGCCACCAGTACCAGGCACTTGTCTTCAAGAGAGATCACAAAACCTGTAGCCTGGTGAAGGCAGGGGTGCAGGAGATGGCTGTTGCTCTGGGGGCTTAGACATCCACATAATGTACAGGCCGTGCTGGACATGTCCCCACTGCAGCCCTCAGATGCACAGCGAAGGCATCTTGTACAGCATATTCCTGTAAACCAAGTTGCATTTCAACTGCGTAATTTATAACACCTACGGTACAAATAGCTGTTCCTTTTGGGTAAGTTTGGTACAAAAGGTACAAGTAGTTGGACTTCTCCTGGGTAAGTTTACTTGCTGAGGAGGTAGACAAGCATCAAGGGGGTGCAAGGGAGAGGGAGAGAATACACAACCAAGGGGAAGAAGGCAACTGCCCTTTCCGCAGCCAGCCTGTTCAGATTTGCTGGATGTTATGCAGAGCTGCACTCGAAGGCTCGTCATGCTGTCTGATCGCTACCAAGCAGGCAGCTGTTTCCACAGTCTGCATAGTGCTGCTAAGATTTCTTTTCTAGGAGGAGTGCCACTACTTAATTTATAGCCCATAAGCATGTGTGGGGAATTAGAATTGTTTCTTTTCTATGAACATTACTTTGTACCTATTAGCATTAAATTTGCAACTAATGCTCACTTCCTTCATCTCTCTACTACTCAATAACTTGGGAACCTCCTGCATCTCTTCTCAACCTGTGAGAATCCATGTATCCTTGGCAAACTTTGTCACCTCTTTTCTCGCCTCTTCACAAATAATTTCCAGATCTATCAGCTGGCTGTAGCTGTGATCTTGCAAAGAGCCCTGTTTAAAGGGACCTTTATGTCCTGAACATTGTTGCAGGACTGCTACACCTGGACCTTTTTTGTAAGATAAGAGTCTGTGCTAGGATAAGAATTAGCAAGGGAAAAAAACTCTCCATACCACCAGCTAAAAAAAAAAACCAAAACAAAAAAAAGTGATATAGCTCTGTAGATATTAGGGAAGTTAATGGATATCTAGTGAGAATAACAGAGATTGTTGTTGATACATAAATATGGTTAGTCTCATTCAGACAAGACTGCTGAAGATTGATACTAATTCATTCTAATAATTTCTTTTTTGTATCCAGCATTAAGGATATGACTTTAGAGAAACTGACAAAAAATTATTATTTGCTACACTTAAGAAAAATGTAAGGGAAAAAAACCTTAACATAAGCAAACCTAAAACATCTGGGATTATTATGAAGTTCTGTAAGCTCTTTCAGGGAAGTGTTATGTAATTTTTTTTTCTGGCAGAAATCTATGGCTCCATGATGATCTGCAGCACATCGGAACAATTCTGCAAGTAGAATTAGAAACCTCACAGAAAGGGGTATTTCTTTATAGGGGCATATAGTTGTATTGTAAAATTATTGTAAATAAATACTGAAAGCGAAGCTTGCTGTTAAAACGGCTTGTGAATGACAACTCCTGTGGCAGTACTGCACAAAATGCCTCCCTGAATTGTTTTCCAAGAGATTAGGTGGGTTTTGACTGAAGAAAGCAGAGAAACACCATTATAAAATATAACAGTCAATGGGATCCCCTCAATAGGGTTGGGAGGATTTCTTTCTCCATGAGCTCTCTAGGACCAACTAAAGGGCCACACCATGTTCCACACTCCATTGTAATAGGTTGGCTTCTGTAATTACACCCACAGAGCATTCATGGTTTGTCTACAGTCATTTCTGCAACACCTCTGAAAAATGGCATGTTGATGGTAGCAGCAGCTTGGGAAATATCTCCACTAAGTCTAGGAAAGGTAACTTTTCTCTGTTCATGAAACCGCTGACTAAACAGGATTTCTGCTGGATCAGGGAAGCCCCGTTTGTCCAGGATTATCCCAGCCTTAGACATATAATGGTTTTAATTCATTGCCTACTTCATTTACATAGTATAACAAATGATTTGGATGCATGTGAAATTCAGAACTGTGGTCCAGTATTATTTTGTTCCTCAGGGTTTCCCTGGTAATCACATGACATTTAATAAAACAACTAGATCTGGAATAATCTCATCATAATCCCAGAATGGCCCCAGCAGCCCTATAACATTGGAATGCAGATACATTCCAGGGGATATTTCCTTTGCAGGAGGCAGGGTGCTGGTATCTAGTGGATAGAGAAGTGATGAAAAGGACTTGGCTTTTGATGTGAAGGTTTAATCAGTGTTCAGCTCCACTGTTGCTTCTTGATTGAGGACAGGGGGTTAAAAGCAGACAGGAAAAGACAATCAGACTGATGGTTTTCAGCCATCCTGACAGGTGCCAACACTTAAGCTTCCAGTTCTGTCCTTTTTGCCCATAAAATAAGGTCTGACTTGAAAGTGAGCACTTGTTCTCACAAAAGATTGGAGGAACTTTCCAGGTGTCACCTCTTGGGGAACTTTTTGCCACTGTCTAGTACTGGTGGAGCAGAGCTGAACTTCTCAAGGAGCTGTACTGTGATGGGTTTGAGGAACAAATTTTCCCTCAGAATGGTCAGGTAGACCAAATCTCACCCTACTCCCTCACCTGACACTACTGGTGGAGTAGAAAACTCATTGAGAGCTGTTTTGTACTCTGCATGATAAGATAAGAAGGGAGCAGAAGGTTCTTTTCCTTCTGTCCCCATCCTGGACCAGTCCACAGCCAACAGATAGAGTCAGCCCTCAGTGACCTGTTATTGTTTCTGCCAGAGATTATTAGGAGCATTCAGAGCCATGTTAGTGCATACAAACGTTAATGAGAGACATGTGAATGCACAAAATCTCTATCCTATGGGAAATGTGGATATTTTAGCTTCTCCTTTAATCTCAAGACAAAAATGAAAGGAGGAAAGGAACTAAGAGGAAGGGAAAGTCACAAGAATTAACATTTTTCTAGGATGGCAAGTCCCCAGAGACGTAATGAGAACCCTCAAAAATGTTAATTTTCTATGGATAAGGAAGTGCTGATGGCTTTGATGTGACAAAACCTCTAGTAGGAGCAACATTTGGTGTTTCAAAGGGCTGATATGAGAATGCCGTAGAACACAGTAGTGGTGGAGCCAGATAATTCATCCACTTTACTTTCCTGCTATCACAGGCGTGTGCACACTGTAACCCCATTATTTGGTGGAACACCTTAAACTCAGTCTAAATGCAGATTTCTTTTCCAATTTTGCCATGTTTGGAATGCCTGATCCTGAATACCACTGCTTCTCACTTCTAGTAAAAATATAATTATGTTTATTAGCTCTTTTACCAGTATTACTCTTTGGCTATTCCTTCTATGCAGTTTTTGCCCAGTGTCACTCAGCATTTTTGTACGGTGTAACCGTGCTGCCTCTTCACCCATTTTGCTAAGCTATGCAAACCAGACAGGCTATGTTAGTTCTCTCTCACAGGACAGATTCCAATTTCATGAGTATTCTTGTAGCTCTTTTCTGTACTGTGTTATGGATGACCAGACATGTGCAGTCAAGGTCTTATTAGACCCCTGCATTCTGGCATTAATATTTCCCTCTTCACAAAAGGAATACCACTCCTCACACAGCCTCAGCAAACTTCTTTCCTCTGTCAGTATTGTAGTGGTAACTGAGACATCCCCTGTTTACGAGCTGCAGAGCTTAGTTGTCAGTGATAGACTGTCTGCTAAAGGTCCCAATTTTGAGCCTGATCTCTAAGCATACAAACATGTGTGAAGCATTTTGTCACATTTCTCTTGTTCTGGTCCCTGAGATTATTTGATTCTTCCTGTGTGTGCTTTAATTACATGAAAAGTGTATTTTTCTTTTCCATGTATGCATTTAATCAAAAGTGTTTCATAAGAACTTTTGGATGGGGCATGTTTCTTATTGTTTTGTTTATTAAATCAGTTTTCATAATTATTTGCTTTAATTTTTTCCAGCTTTTTTAATCTTTTTTTTTTTACAGTATCCTGCCACTGTTTGGATTAGTCTTTTTGGGCTGGGATCTGGTCTCAAAAAAGTTGTGTAAATTTGATGTAACACCACACAAATACAAAACGAGTCTTCAGATAAAACCAGGAATAGCCCTTAGCATTGCTAAGGTAACTGAGATCAGACTCTGGCTGAGTGACTCCACTGAGACAATTTCTTTGAGTAAAAGAAGCAGGACTTTACCCAAAATGTAGATAGCATCGCACAATAACAAAAATATACCTTGAACTGGAGGATCATTCTTTGGCTTCAAGCCAGCGTGAGGCTGCCAGCAGAGCACAGTCGGCCAGATGAGAGGTGGGGGACCCAAACTGGGCTCCTGTTTCTGTCCTAGTCTCTCTGAACAACTGGGGCCAAGACATCAATTGTTTCATGAGGTATTTAAAGGCCTCTGAGGACCGGGGCCATTAGTTCAGCTTTTCAAAGGAGCTGGAGAAGTAGACTCTTGCCTGATAGGATCTACAAGAATGCCTCAGCAGGCATCAAAAGCAGGTGCAGGTTGACTGGGAAGTATGGTTGAAAGGGCTGTGTGCTCACTCCACCAAGGGTCTGGTTTTTAGTTCTGTGCTAAGGCTCCAGGTCCCATGATGAGGAAAGATCCATCATGAGAGCTGCACAGACCCCCACGGTTGCATCCCTGAGCACGACACAGGAGCTTCTGAAAAATCACACTAAGCGTTTGGATGTTTTTAGACCCTAAGTATTTCTGGCACTTTAGTCCCTTTGTTCATCAGCATTTGCATCTGTAAAAGAAACAATTTCACTTTCTGCCAGGGTGGTTGCTAGGATTAGTGAATTCGTGAGTGTGAAGAGCTGCGATACTGTAGCAGAGAAAGTAATAGCAGTCCCTGGGACGTGTGTCTCTGTGCAGTGATCATGGGGATTTGCCAGCATTGTGGCAGGGCTGATTGTTTGAATTAAGCCCCAACATATTTGCAGGAAGAAAACTGTAAACAGAGAGTACAAATGTAACCATTGTTATTTGCAACTCAACTTTCAAGCATCTTGCCAGATTATAAATCTTGACTGCATGTACCTCTGCTGTTTCTCAGGTCTGAACCAAAAATATTTACCAAGGAAATAATGTTTGTAGCGATGATCTCAGACCAGTGCAACTCATTAGCTAGTAATGTGCCTGCAGGCGGTACTAAAGATTCGATCCATCTGGAACTAAATAGCAAGGGATAGCTGGAAGCTGTATTCGATACTGGTGGTGGGAAAAGCCTTAAAACTCCTTGATTGCAACACATGAAAGCTGTGAACCATCAATAACTAAAAAAATATGATGTGCCAGCTATAGCAAAAGTAACAGCAGGGCAATGCCATTATTTGAGGTCATTCCACCTTCATCTTGTCAGAAAGGGATAAAGGAAGGACATGACATAACCCAGATCTCTAGTATAGCCCTCCCTTGTCAGTAGGACCTAATTGGCATTAAATACTGAATGTGTCTGGATTTAATGTAACTCCTCTGCTCAATTACTTCATCCACTCAAGCAATGGAAAGCCGCCCATTTCAAGAGTTTCTAGGGGACAGCCTGCACTGAGTGCTTCAGACATCAGAGGCCCAAATGTCCTAATTGATATTTTATTAACAAATTCTCAAAAAGATTATAACTAGTGCCAAGTAAGGGAGACAAAACCATGAACGATTAGGAAAGAAGGGTCTCTTTTCTTTATAATACATCTTTTTGAAGGTTCTTAGCATTGAGGGCGAAGGCTGGCAACCTGTCTCCATCACTGTCGGCAGGGTCATTGGGAAACATGGACACAACAACAGGGAAAGGGTAAACTTTTTCTGTGGCATCTCTGACTGCTGAACCCATTTTAAGGCAAGTTGGGAGCTGAGAGTCCATTGCCCTTTTGCTCTAGGGTTTCTCTGCTAACAAGGGGGAGCAGGAAAGGTGGCAGGTTTAATGAGCAAATAGGAAAATCAGCATTTGAAATATATCCCAGGGTCATATCAAGTTACTTGAGAAGCAGAGAACAAATGCCCGGGATAGGGATTTCCTTCAGGATTTGAAGCTGATTGTCAGCCCTGGCTAAGGGCACAATGAAAAAGTTACTGCAGTAGTGTGAAAAGTGTTCTCTGCTGCCTCTCGTTCTACCTGGGAGCACCTTTGTATTGCCGACATCTCCAAAGCAGAATGCCAGTGGGTCCAGCTGCAGTCTGGGTGAGGTAGGACAAGGCTGTCACACCATGAGGCTGCTATTGTGCCTTGCCAGTCTGGTTAATACTAATAGGGTGGGAGCAAGGTTTGACCTCATTAGCTGCCAGGTGTTTCTGCAGCTCCTGAAATGGTGAGGCACTGACCCCAGCCAAAAGTCTGCATTTCACATTAATAAATGAAGCATTGAAGCAGTTGTTACAGATTGATGGACTCATAAAAAGATGGAAAGGGACCTCAAACATCATCTCCTTCACTATTCCTTTGCCTCTATTCTGCAAGGCATCAGGACACTGTGATACAAAAAAGTCTCTTGTAAAACCATACCCACCCATCCTACTCACTCTTGTGTGTGCACCAGAACATAGTGGTGGAAACTAAATAGCAAATGCGTGCTCAGAACTTAGCTTCAGTTTCATCCAGTAGTAAACAAAAAGTATGATGGTGATACTGCACAGGAGCTGGAGATCCCTCACAGATGGTTTGTAGCCTTTCATATAGAAAGAAATTAAATCATCCAGATGCAGTAGTCCAGACTCTACCTGTTTTCTGGTGAGAACGCTATTCATGGGAGAAATTTGTCTAACCTGCATCTGAGTTTCCTGGATAAATCCCCTTTTTTCTCACCTGGAAGTCTACCTGTGCAGTGCCAGAGGATCCTGTCCCTATCTCTGAGAGTTCCAGCAGTCCAGCGAGGAGGGTGACACCAGCTGGGCTGCCTGAGGACCAGAGGTCTCAGGCTGATGGCCTCTGGGCATGCACTGACCACCTGCATGATGGGTATTTGGTGAATCTGGCTCAGGCATGATGCCTCCAGCCTGCTATGTGTGCTCTACAATGTGCATGCACCCATGGCTCCCTGAGGTTTCCCGGGCCAAAGAGGGGAGCTTACTCCAGCCTGCCCAGAGATGTTATTTGGGTATCTGTTCCCTCCACATCTAGGGTACTCCGGGGTCACATGAATCACCCCCCACTATTACAACTTGTATTCTGCTTGTTTTCACAGTGAATGGGCTTAGTAAAATGGTAATGCTATTTGATCTATTAGATTCCTTAATGAAGTACTTGGTTAATTCCTGCATTTTTAAATCATCTTTTGTCTTGCCCCTCTCAAGCACTTTTCAGCACTTTTTCTGTTATATGTTGCTGAAACACTAGAAAGTCTGTACTCATTTGTAACCCTAATTAAGAGTCTATTATGAGATCAGCCCAAACCTCTGTCCATCTGTGCATCTGTACCAGTTAAGTCCAGGAGAACTGCATGCAGGAGAGGCTGAGCAAGGTCCATCCTATCACAGCTCCACTACACCAAGGCAAAAAAAAAAAAATCAGGATGTAATTTTCCCCACTTTTTTAATTTTAAAATTTTAAAGTAATTACTAATTTTTCTTTTGCCTTATTTATATTTCCTTTTTGGACTTAGTCAATCTGACTTCTCTATGTGATGCATATTTTTATATTTCAGGTTTTATATTCCATAAATCAGTTCTGGGACAATTAGTTGGGAGTAGACAATAATCATCGGGAAGTAGATGGCAGAAGGGTCCCTCTCTTCAAGCAATTCAAGCCTGAGTACAAATGGCCAGTTCTGTAGAACAATGCACAAATGAAGGACTAAGGGAAAGCAAGAAAAATAAATCATCTCTTGTCAGTAGCTCATCTGGAAAGAAATTTGACTCCCAAATTTTCAGTGATTTTAAAATTAGATTAAACAGTGCCTACTTGACTTAAGAAATGATATGTAAAACAATATAGTAAGTTTACCCAATTATAACTGCCATAAGGACAGTGCTGTTATTATGTGCTATTATTCTAAAAAGATTTTTACAACCCTCTCTGGTATGCAGAGCCACCAGCCAAGAGGTACCACATGGTGATGTTGTCCTGATGGAAATGTTAACAGATTTCTTGAATGGTATCTAAGGTTAATTTAAGCGTTCATTTCAGTAGCCTGATTTCTGAATCATGGTTTGGGTGGGGAATGTATGCATATTAACAGAGGAATACAAATATTGTCTGTCTTTTTGGTTTTCTGAGTCATATCTTTAAAATAATAACGCATTAAACTGTACTTAATTTTATTTTACTAACATTATTATATAAATAATATAATGTATGCACCATAATGTATGCAAATGGTCCATGTGTGCACAGTCATCTGTTAGCTATCTTTGGAGTGGTTTTTGGGACTACACAGAACCTGTGCCACTGATGCTGGGCAGGAGTACACACAGCTGGATTAGTTTGAACACTAATAAACCTTCCCAGAACCTCTGTGCAGTGTAGTAATGCAGCAATAACCAGCTGGGATCCTGCAGAGCTGGGCCTGAGCTGGATGGAGCCAAGTGCTGGTGGGCCCCAGCTGGCCCCATGCAGAGCCACCTGGCAGGCAGCGTGTGGTGGTCCCTGGAGAAGCCCTGGAGCACGTACATTTTATCCTTCTGCTATGCAGGTATCCAAATATCCTTCCTCTTTTGGTAATTCATTCACAGATTGCATTTCCAGGGGAATGGTGAGATCTGAAAACGTTGTTGGAAACCCCTGGCTGGTAAAATACTCAGAAAAATGGAAACTGCAGTATAAAGCATCATTGGTTTTATCTGCTTTTGTATTCTGTCCTGTTGCGATTGACAGGCCTGTGGCATTCCAAGAGAATAGTATGGCCTAGATTCAAAGGCAACATTTAGCTCAAGGAACAAATAAATATGACAGCCTTTTAGCACCAACCCTAATTATACAGCTCTGGCATGCTTCTTCAGCCACNATTTCTAGACTTCGCTCTCCACTTTTAAGTTTCCCAGTTTTTAAACAAGTGCCCAAGCTTTAGCAATTTTCAGCTACTCAGAGTAAAAATCTATTTCCCACTCTTCCATTTTGGAACAGGATATGTACTTCAGAGAAGAACACTTGTGTTCAGTGCATCCTCCTTGCTTTTCAGACAATTGAGTGCTGGAGGATTCTTATAGGTGTAATAAGAAGCTGGCAGCTGAGTTAGAGGGTCGGAGTGTGAGAAAGCAGCTTCAGGTGATGCCACAAGCAGTACAATTGAAGCTGCCATATCCATTCACCCACTCAGTGCTTCTGTCCTCCCAGTGTGTTGTGCTGGGGACTAAGTTAATTATGACAAGTCGCAGGTCTCTGTGACTTCCCACCCTTGTTGGCACCACTTCATTTACAATCTCTTTCAAATCCTGCCTGTCCTGAGATGGGAAGGGATTTCTTTCTGAATCAGCCATTAAGTTGGAGTTGGCAAAGCCTCTGTTAGTATTTTAATGCAACATTCTGCTTTGGTACCCTGGATCAGCTATTTGAGGACAAAAGCAATAACAGAAAGCAAGGCATTCTTGAGAGGCAGTGCAATTTGTACATGACATCCTTATGTTACTCTCCTTGTGCAGCACAGAGCTTTTTAGGGACCCCTCTTTTATCCAAGTTGAACTTTAGCCCTTTGGAGTTCAGAGGTTATGTCAAAAACCTTCTTCCTGGCTTTTAATGTCAGCAGCTAAAGATTTAAGCCCTAATAGTGACAAACTCCCATTGTTTTCAGTGCAACAGGATTTAGATGGGATTAAATTCAAGGAGATGTGCAGCAGGTCTCTGCAACTTGGTGCTGGTAGTGGTGTTTCTCTTTAGGATCTTTGGGATCTTTAGGCTTTCAAGAAGAAACTAGTGCCCAGTCATAGTCTGCACATGTATCCTGACCAAAACTGCCTTTTCCAAATATATTTTGGTGAAACACAATGATGCATTCCTGTTTATCCCATCTGCTTCCATTTTTTGTGTGTTTCTGTTGGCTGAAGGAGTTTAGCAATGTGTAACAAACCACCAGTGCCCAGAGAGCTTCCAATTGCTTAGTTTCCCATGGATAGCCTTGCAGGAAGAGAAAGTGAAAACATTTTGCTCATGGGTATCATGACAAAATTCAACTTGTAATATTACCAGTGCAAGCCTAGATAAGTAGATGCTCTGTGTTTCCAGTGAGACTCAGCCTGTAGCAGGAAAAATATCAGAAAATGAAGGCAGATGCTGCCAGAAAATGTCTATTCCCCAGGAGGGAAGGGGGAGAATGAAAGAGATCAGCTGTCAAGGCAAAATATTTTGCCTAGAGATATTTTGGAATGGTTTCCTAGCCACAGTGGGCAAATCCTTACATATCTCTCATCTGGGTTCTGTACTTATAAGTGCTATTAATGATCCTAATAAAATCCAGTCTTTTTAAAAATCACAATATATCACTTTCGCCTGTCAGCCAGTAGGTGACAGCTTGATCTACCATGAAATGTGGTGAGAGCAGAGCCCTGCTCAGTAGGATCTGCTGTTTGCCTCTGATATGCTGCTCCATCTCTGCCAGAGAGCAGATCCCACCTGGGCAGTGTGGCACTCCCTTCAAAGGCCAGCATGGAGGACCTCCTTAGGACAACTTGAAAGTGCAGCGGAAAAGACCAGGGTCATGGTGGAGCATAGATCACTCCCCAGGAGCATCCACACAGCCTGCAAGACACTTGGCACTTCCTGGAAGCCTCCAGAGTTGCAAGGTTTCCCGCATTATCTAGCTGGCTGCTGGATTGCTGAGGTGAGTGCTATAATTCAGCGATGTGACTTTTGATGACCCCAGCTCGCAAAGTTGCAGGAGGGCACTTGCATGGCTGTACAAAGTTCATGTCAGGCTTACTTGCCTCTAAATGGGGCAAGAATGATCTCAACCTCATTTTTGTCCATGTTATCCCAGAGGTGCCATGATACCTAACTCCTCTCCTGTCCAGTCACAGCAGGTTATCTTAGATCCTTGGAATCTCTGTGTCTGTGGAGGAGGCTTATCAGAAAGTCAGATATGATGTTACATGTTCCCCATTAACATCTTGACTATGGAGTTCTTAATGGCTGTGGGTGCCCACGGACATTGTGCTACTCAGATACTGACGTTCCTGAGGAGCTCAGCCTAGGACTGCACTGACAATGTAGGAAAATTAGAGACATCTGCCCTATAAATATCCTGTATAAGTTGCTGGGTTGTCTGCAAACAGGAGCTCAAAAGAGATTTCCACAAGGACCTGCTGGAGGTCAGGCTGAAAGTCTGGAGTATAGACTTGAGGAAGGTGTGATGTGATTTGGTGAATGTGTGAAAAAACACAACAATGACTTTTTAAGAGGCCAATGAATGGGTCAGAGGGAAAAAAGGTGGGGCAAGAGAGTGAAAATTCACAAGGGAAAATCATAGGAGGGGGAAGCACTACATTGAATTTCATATGCAATGGCCTCAAATCCACACAGGTCCCAGCAGACTATACCACACACATTGATGTCCAGAAGTAGGCAGGTGCAGATAGCACAGTCACTGGTACTGAAAGAGGCCTCAAGGCCTCAGTAGGTCCTGTAGGCTTCAGCTATGTCCCTGTGACTTTCAGGGTCCATCCTATATGGGATCCAGAGCTGAAGAGCAATTTCTTTCCAAGCAAAGAAATTGAGACCAGCATCCCAGTGCCGTTTAGCTTTGCTCTGGGTCAGTCAGGGTTGTCTCTCCCTGTATACGGCAGTGTCTCTGTGGGCAGATGCAGAGGCAACAGCCAGGCTCCGAACAGAAACTTGTGAGCCTTCTATTCACTGCTGTTTCAAAGGGCCTGCCAATGCCTCTGCTGTTTCACACTTTGCTTCACTCAGAGATCTTGGATACACATCACCTCTACACCCCGGGGGCTTACCACACTTGTTTCTCTTTCACTGTTAATAGTTGCTGCCACAGAGGTTTCGCAGTGCATCAGGGCTTTGTGAGGATGGCTTCACACCAGGGACTTCGACCCGTGCCTTAAATGGCAGCAACTGGCTTAGGAGCATGTCCTGACACAAGGAGAGGAATATCTGGGATTTCTCAGGACTCAGCACTTTGAGGAAAGGAAATACTTTGAAATTATCTTTTTGTTTCCCTGCTGGGGCAGCGTGTTCCTCAGAGAACCGGTACAAGAGCAGTGTCTGTGGTGGATTGCAATGGGTGCCTCACACAGGGAAAACCACTGCTGGGCGGAGCTCAGCCCAGAGGCAGGATCAGGTCATCTCTTGGGGACAGCATTTCTTTGCGGTCACTGGGAGGTGATGGGTGGTGCAGTGAGGTCCTGTCACTTTGTGCCTCTGCAAAGGAGAGGGGTGTCTGTGGAAACAGCCAAGATGCCCTTACAATTCTGTTTTTATCCCTGTTTTGGCTGGGATGGAGTAAATTTTCTTTCTTGTAGCAGGTATAGCGCTGTGTTTTGTGTTTAGGATGAGAATAATGTTGATAGCATACTGATATTTTGGTTGTTGCTAGACAATATTTACATAGCAGTGCCCCAGGAGTCTGCAGTAGACACTGGAGAGAAATGTGCTGCCTCCACTATGGAGATGATGGGCATTAGGGCTGGCTGGAAATCATACCATGGAAATGGAGGGCTCAGTTATTTGGAGGGTTTGTATAAAGTATCTGCCTTGGGCAAATATTTTTGGTTGAAATAACAGGAAAAAAGATGGTTACAAATGGAAATAAGTGAAGTTTTCAGCTGAATATGGCAAGATTAATTGCTTTTTCTCTCGAGAAATGTAAATATTTTCAGCTGTACTTTGAGGGCTACTTGTCAGAAAAAGTTCTGCTCAGTTGTGCTCAGTTTCTGTGAAGGAAGAATTATTTGCCATAGTGATACAGAAGGGGTATCCTATAAATGTGTTAAGTGTGGGATATAGGCTCTTAGCAATATTACAGTGCCTTTTGCAGATGCACAAAGGTATAAACCATGTTGGCAGAGTCAAAGAACAAGTTATCCAGCTTTATCAATTCTGTTATCCAAGTTGTCATTCCAAACCATAAATCAGAGCAAAGCCATAGCTATGCTAACCATGGTTTTGGACAGATATCTCTGACTTTGCTCGATGCTGGGCATTCTTCAGTTTTGGGCAATATCATCGAGCTTGGGAAGGAGTCCATTCTTGTAACTTACCCAGCTTGTTAACTGGCTGCTCTCAGAGTGAAATCTCTCAGTAGTGGGAAACACATAAAGAGGATCCACAAATTTTAAAGCAGCAAACACTTTAATGGCAACAATATTAACAGATGTATCAGTCAGATCTATAAATGAATAATTTTCTGGAGCATTGCAAATTTTTGCATTAATTCACTGAACTTTTCCGTACAAATGTAATGTGTTTTTTTATTCAGTATCTTTTATCAAAGCAGCACAGATTGCAGCAATTTCTGAAACTGTTTTCTCTCCATTTGCTCATTCTTTTACCTCTTCCCATCCCTACCATCTCCTTTCCCCCCTGAATGCTGTGACTTGGATTGACAGTCTGGTCTGTATATTTCTAATAGGTTTCCTGGGCATAAAATGATAGTGAGAATCCTTAGTCCCTCTGCTAAACAGCTGTCAACCCTTGGGCTCTGCCACCTAAGTTTTGCTATAATTTTGTTTTGGCTATTACCTGGAGCATCTATGTGAGTGTGAGCTGCTCTCCAGAATGAGTGTGCTTGGGCAGACATGTGCAAGATGCTCCTGGGGCCTGGGGCACAAGCACTGTGCCTAGGCTGTAACTGTGCCACTGTCCAACACAGGCACTCAGGGGGCTGAATCATGGCAGTGCCTGTGCTCTGCCTTAGGTCTCTGATGCTGAAGGAGCACCTGAAGCAGGAGATGGTCAGTGGGATCTGTGCAAACCTCAGAGGAAAAGGACAAGGCAGAGTTTGACCCTGCCAGCAGCTTCTCCTGGTAGAAAGCTGTCCAGAGCACTGAGGCTCACAGGCAAAAGGCCTCTTTTGTCAGAAACAAAAACTTAGCAGCAACAGAAGTACTTCTGTGCCCTCCTCTGGTTGGGATGAAGGTGAAGCCTCACTTCACACATTCCTAGCCAGGAATGGAAGGAAAAGTGGGGTAACTCCCTCCTTCCTTTGCAGTCTGGAACACCAGGTGTTCAGGCCTGGCCCACCAGCAGGTGCTGGTGCTAGAAGGCCAGCCAGCAGAGTTTGCAGGAGCTTGAAGTGGTGCCAGCCACTATCTGAAAGAGGCATATCTGCTGCTGGGCAGAGTGGCTGTCACTTCCCTTCCATGTCTGGGGGCCTGGCAGGGCTGGCCAGTGGATTTGGGAGGACACCTGCCTACCAGTGCCAGGACTGTGGGGCAGGAGATGGGGTTTATTCCACAAATGCACAGGACAAGCCTCTGGCTGTGGGCAGCACATTGAAGACTGGCTGTGTGACACCCGTGCTCAATACTCAGTGCTTGATCAGCTCTAAGCTGTCACAAGTTTGGCACCCAGATGCTGAGGTGTCTTTAAACACTTGTGACTCAGAAGAAAGATAAAAGGGTTTTGAATAGGTTGCTTACTGCACGGCTTCCAGCTGTCACATCTTCTAACACTGGGTTTTTAAATCTCACAGAGAAAAGCAGTTTACATTTCTTAACTGAGTTTCCTAAGGAAGCCAGGCTTATGGGATCAGCATACCTAACCATCTGCCTTTCCATTCCTCCCTAATGACTTTCAAACCTCTGAGTAGACTGAAGAGCTGAAGTCTCAAAGGTATTAAGTTTGTATGAGCATTGTGACATGGGGCAAGGAAAAGAAGGAGAGTAATCTTGTTAAAGCCCTCCCAAGGGAAGAACAAGCAGGACTGTGTTGTCAGCCATGCTTCTTGCTGGCAGCTGCCTGCCCAGCCTGTGCACAGTGTCTGTCTGTCCTCCCACAGTGCTCCTGCCTAGCCAGTGACAACAGCCATGGGAACCCAGCCATCATCAACTCTGCTGCCTGCAGAGCAGTTTTAGCTTACCGGCAAATCTTGTCGGTTGCAAAAAAAATTTACCTGGAACAAAAGAAGCCTACTAGCCCCTGGTTCTAGAAGGTATCTATGAGATAAACCCTGGGTGATGACAATTTAAAACATTGGTCTTTGCTCTCCACATAAGTGAGATTTCAGTACACCATATGTGTTCCCGTACCTGACACCCTGGCAGAGGGGAAAGTCTGTTACTTTGTGACTCAGCATCACTATACTGACACCTCAGTATCTTCGTTGTACTTATCATCTGTTCTGATTTTGGCCCAGCTGAGAGCTGAATACTGTGCAGCTGCTCTCTCTAAAATGGAGGGTGGGGGAAGGAATAGAAAACCAACAAAGGCAGACAAATCTCACAGGTTGGGATAAGGATAGTTACTGGGAAAGTAGAGAAAGATAATGATGATAGGACTTTTTAATAAAATATATGAAAATAGTGATACAGGATACAATTTTCACACCTCAGGCCGTGCAGCTTAGAGCCATCTCAGAACCGGATCATCCCCAAAACTGTGAATCCTGAAGCTGTGCCCTCCTCCCCAGTTATACTGGGGGATTGCCCTTTATACTGAGCATGACGCAATTGGCATGGAATAGTCTCTTTGGCCAGTTTGTCCTGACCATGTCCACTCCCAGCTTCCTGGGTGCCCTGCCTTCTCATTAGCAGGGAAGTATAAACAACTGAGAAGTCCTTGACTGCTTGGCAACAACTAAAAACATTGGGGTGTTATCAGCACTCCTCTCATCCTAACTCCCAAACACAGCATTCCACCAGTTGCTAGAAAGAAAACGAACTCTACCCTAGCTGAAACCAGGACATCATCACAAAATGTTTTCTGAGTTATTGCCCATTTTCCTAATAAAAAACAATGAGATTAAATGTTTTATTTAAAATCACAGTAAGTCAGAGATTTAATTCTACCTCTGCCATGCTCCAGGCATGGCAAGAACAGGTAAGACATCATAGAATCATAGAATATAATGAGTTGGAAGGGACCACAAGGATCAAGTCCAACTCCTTGCTCCACACAGGAGCTGAAACATTCTGAGAATCACTGGTGAAATCAGCTATGGATAAACGAGGCCAATTGCATTCACTTAGCAGGCAAATAAGTACAGCACAAAACTCAATATATAAAATATATATAAAATATATATAAAAAAATATAAAATCTTTTCTGAATTGTATTGCAGGTTACTGAGAGTAAAAGCTGTCTTCCACTTTGATTCTACAGCACACTGAACAGTGAGAGCTTGATAAGCTTGGTACCACCAATGTGAATGATTAATAATTGCATAGCAAATGGTGGTACCTGGTCTCAAGAGGTTACTCTAATGTCTGTGGGTATTTTTATTTATTCAGTGAATAACAGATTAGAAGAATAGCTTTTCCTCTTGCTGTTTTTTAAAGATGTTAAGAGATCATCTAAAGCTTAATAAAATATTATTGGCAGTCACATTCCTCTGATAGTTCTTTAATTGAGAAGAGAAAAAGATCAGGTTTACCATTCCATCTTCTGTAACTGAGTTTCATTTATGGACCCACTAGAGAAAACTTTTGTGGGCTATTTCTTATTTTTCAAAAAGAAAAGAAAATCCAAACACTCTCATTAACAGTTGATTCTTTGGACCACTTATGCAGCTGTTCTACTTTTAATAAAATAAATTTTTTTCTGTAAAAGTATTTTATAAAGTGATTAAGAAGTCCATGCATAAAGGCTGTCTTTGCTTTTCACAGCATGGAAGGTGATTGGTCATTTCCAAGCAGATTTTATTCCTCTCTGCATTAGCAAGATCTCAGTTTTCACAATTACAGGGGTTTTTTTTATGAACCCATGTTGATAACTAAGAGAGAGAAGGGGATCCACAGAATTCCCCTGTTGTACATCTCATAAAAAAAAAAAAAAAGGATGCTCTTTATTTGCATCCTTTAATAGGGTTTGGGTTTTTTCAGTCAGAAAGAATGATATGAGCTAAGGAGACTGGGTACAGCAGCCACCTGCAACGCTGGGACAGCTATTTTCAGCTCCAACTCCATACTGTAACTTCAGCCAATGTGCACTGGCTGAAGTGTTTCTCCTTCTTTCATCACCCACCTCACAATGAAAATGGATTTATGGGAACCCTTGCTGCAGTGCCCTGTTGGGAAAGGTGAGTTTAACTAGGAAAGGCAGAGGTGGGGAGAACTGTAAAGGAATGGCTGTGAATGAGCAAAACCTGGCAGGGCCAGGCCAGGGTTACTGGATGAACATGGATGGTGGTGGGTAACCTCCTGAGGTAACCTTCTTCTCTGCCTCTTCTCCTCCAGCTTAATACCAAGCAAGGTATTTATCAGCTAGCTATGCAAAAGAGTCAATGCACTGGTCCCCAGGGGTTAATACAGCCACAGACTAACTAAAATGCCTAATTACCACGCTGAGGAATGTGAGACAGCAATAACTCAGTTATAGCTCACTCTTTTTTTATACTCGGCATGAAAATTCGCCCCCCTGCAGATATAAGTTATTAGTTTTTCATATTAATACTTTCTAATACACCAGCTACAGTGCCTGGGAGGATGGGCTCCGTGGTGGGATAACCTCTCTGACACACATGCTTCACCCATTTCTGACAGTGTTTCTGGATAGGCTAAAGCCTGTAATCAGGAGCAAAAGCTCTTTAAAGACTTGAGTACTGGTTTTCAGATGCTTTTGAAATGCTAATGGCATTGATCAGCCAGCAAGCTGAAGCATCAGTCCATCCCCATTGCTCCCCTGGGATAGAGTGGCAGAAACAGCGTTTCCTGGGCAGCATGGGCAGCTTGAGCCCGTCTGGGACCCTTCCAGATGGGCAACAGCCCAGCATGGTGCCAGTGAAGGGGTGGGATGATCTGGGGGAACAGCAGAGCTGTTTGGACTCCCACATACCCTGCCCTGTGGCTAGGTGGGACAGTTCCTGGTTGTTGTGCTGGAGTGCCTGGCAGGGAAAGACACTTGGGGAAATTCACTTATCGGTACATTTATTTTTTGTTTCAGGTTGACTCTAAAAGTCTGCTTTACCCCAAATCGAGCATTTTATTACAGTTTTATAATTTATTTTGAAAGGTTTTCAAAACGTGGGATTGTCAGAAAAAAATACCATAGGAGAAAAACTCCCATTATCTCAAACTGAAAAATGGAACTTGCTTCTTCTGACTTCTTTGAATATTTTATTTCCCTGCTTTTAGTTTCTTCTGAAACCTATTATCTGATTTAGAGCAAAGTCCAAAAATAGCTCCCATCTCTTCAAAGCCATCACCATTTTTTCTCTTTTTCTTCTTTTGCTGTTTTTTTTTGTTGTTGTTGGTTTTGTTTGTTTGTTTGTTTGTTTGTTTTGGGTTTTTTTGTTTGGTTGGGTTTTTTTTTCTCTGTTCTCTGACTTGCATCTGCAAGGTGTGTGCCCACTACATGCATTCTCTGAGAGCAAGGGCCAGGCATTTCTGGCAAACCCGAAAGCACCCCAGGGCTTACAACTCTGGTAGCTGGAGAGACTTGAACCCCTGTCACCCCATGCCCAGGGCACTCTGCACAGAGGGGCTCCCCCAGCACAAAGAATCTTAAAGCCAAGATCTGCCCGGTGTAGCTGAGTCCAGACCTGTGACCTCAGATCCAGATGCAAGCTTCACTTCTGCTTGAACTTCCACCAGGTTCCCAGCCCCTAGTTTGGCAATTGCTGTTGTAGTTCATTGAAAGTTTGTCAAAACCCATACAATTCCACAAACCCCAGAGTTTCAACAATTCAGCATTTTTCTGCTGAAACCTGTTCTGCTGGAAATTTCCCAACCCAGCTCTACAGAGAGCCATTATTTCTGAAATGCTTTTGTAAACATTTATTGCAGGGTTTTTCTTAATGACAGCAGCCACAGACTCTGGCTGAGCTTAATTTGGCAATTTGCAAATCTTACTCTTTTTTGTGTGTTGGCTGGTTGGAGGAAGGGAAAATTTTTGTGTGTCTTTCAACACCACCGCTGTGGTTTGGCTGCAAGATGTGCTACAAAATGTTTCCTGGAGATGTCCCCTCCAGACATGGCAATACTGTGGCACTTGGGGCATTTCTCATAGACTGTGGCAAAATACTCCACACTTGTGTAGCATCCTTCTCTTGCAAAAATGCAACATAAAGGATGGTTTAGCGGTGAACAGGGAGATTAAGTAGATGGGAAGAATATCAACTTGTGTTGCCTCCATGAATTTCCTTTGATCTTTACTAGAGAAAGGATAGCAAGTCTCGCACCAGGGAAGGAGGAGAAACCAGATTCTGTCAGCACTCAGCATCAACAAGCTGCATCCAGAAGGACAGCTGTTACCACGCTCACAGGCTCTTGCTTTCCACCCAAAAAAAACCCTGGAAGCCCTTTAGAGTCTGGCAGCTGAATGTTATATGTGTTTCGTAAGACCCCATCAGAGCGACGTTAGTGGGAGGTGGCAGACTGGGAATAGAATAGGTTCAGGGAAAAATACTGTATGGATTTACACCGGGAATGGAGGCTGTTTTTTGTATGACTGCTTGAAGCGAGGTGGCCCCAAAGGGATTCTCCTTCTGCCTGGGAAGCAGGACAGGGGACCCCTGAGCCCCCAGATAATCCCCTCACTGGCCAGGCAGGAGATGTATCCCATCCTTCACATCCAAACATGTTCACCAGCACAACTTTGCTGATCAGCGCTTCCCTAATGCTCCCAGTGCTGTCAGAGGGAGATGGCCAGAAGGATACAGCCAGCCTGGACATGATTTCATTAGCACTGCTTTGTGGGCCAGTGTAAGCCTGCTGTTTTTCACATCATCCTGGACCAACAGCTGTGGTACGAAAGGGAAAGTTCAGCCTGCAGCGCTGACCAGAGACATTGCGACTTGCTGTTCCCGTTAGCCGTCTGCTTTCCCTTGCCCCTGAGATCCCATTCCCCACAGATACTCTGTGTGCCAGAATGTGGATTTGCTCTTTGTGATCTTTATATTCAAACCTTCTCTCCCTCAGCTTTGGATTACCTGGACTATGTTCTTGAGCTCTTGTCTCAGTACCTAGCACACCTCTGGGATCTGGCTACTCTCTAAACTTGGTCCCTGCTGAAGAGAAATCCTCACCTGCACATTGCTCATCCATTTGGCTGCATGTTCTTGGATTCCTCACCCAGGTCCTTGAAAGCCATTTGATCATTCCCTTGGCACTGGAGGAGGCTGTCTCCTGCAAGTAAAGGACTGCTGGTGCATTTGATTTCTTCCTGCTGCCAGATCCCACTCTGAGCAGACCGCTGTGGCAGAAAATAGCATGCAGGATTTTTATAGCCTTGCTGTTCTTTGAGCATAATGGTTTAGTGAGTGTAATACAAAACCAAAAAGCACAAGCCTCCTACAAGAGATGCCCAAGGCAAGGCCCACCAGCAGATACAGTGCAGAGGTGCCAGGCTGCCATGAGAGGGCAGGGGCATCCTCAGGCAGCTCAGCCACACCAGTGTGGCCTCTCTGCTTCCCCACTAAGCTAGCTCTAAAATTTGTTCCCCTTGTTTTGGCCTTCCCCTGCATGGGGTCACTCTCTGCACCAAGGGACAGGTCCTCAGTGGGGCTAAGCTCATGCAGCTGCTCTGGACAGGCTCATGTGGATTTACACTGAGTTTCTCACCCAGGCCTGTGATTAGCCTTCTCTCTTCCATCAGGAAACCTGTGTCACATCCTTTTGGTGATCCTTTGAAGTCTGTGGTGGTGTTAGGACTTTTCTGCCAGGCTCTCCATGCTCCAAGCGAGAACCTGCAATAGTGTCTTTAAAAACAAGCCAAATTTCCCAGCCCTCACAAGAAAAGCATTAGGGTTGCCTTCCACTGTGAACATCATACATAATGTACTTCTGTGCTGGGACAGAAAGTTTGGGTATATGCAGAAAGCTCTCAGAGCCTTTCACGTGTGAACAAGTGCTGCTGTACAGGGGTCAGGGCAGATGGGAAAAATGTCTCATCCCTGCAAGGGTGCCTACATGTGTTCTGGGACTGTGGGTGATTCACGCCATCCTGAGTGCTGGGGCTGCTCTGCAGAACGGGGCAAAGCACTGCAATACAGCTCTTGTACTTAAGACTCAGCTTACTTCAGGCCTCCTTAAATCCATTTGTGTCTAACATAAACACCCAAGTGAATTGAAGCAGCATGTTAGTATGCTTGGGGCAGCAAATGGAGAAAGTAACAATGTTTTTCATCTGGTGCCTCTAATTTGCCCGTTTTTTTTTCCTGTTCCTTACAGTGTCTGTAACACTGTTTGAATTACAGCCCAAAACATACTCTCCCCTAAAACTACTTTAAAGGTAGTAGAAACCACACAAAGCAGAACTACATAACCCTCTTTCCTCCTTAAATCATTTCATATTTCACAGGTCCTACAGAATGCTTTGCAGTGCAGGAGAACAGTCGCTCTGGGACACCACATATCCCATTTTAAATAATAGCCCAAGTGTGCCTGGAGGAATATTAGTAACATTTGCCAGTTTTAAAAGGTTTGTAAAAGAATTTCCCATTATAGGATTTCACAAAGCAGCCATTTCAGCATCATTTATGCCTCGTTATGTTTCAACCTCTAAGTTTATATGTATATTCTAAAATAAGAAAACACTTGTTCTGGTAGAGACCTTCCAATTCTTTCTCTAGAAAAGCCTTTGCTCCAAGTGAGAATACTATGGGGTTTCTGATACCTTCATTTGGATCAAACTCTTTGGTCCTTCAGAACAATTAGCATCCTCCACGGAGCATCAGGACAGCTGCCTGTCTGACCCACAGCAGGCAGGCTGCAAAGTCAGCAGTGATGAGGGCTTGTTAAGCAACTGCTATAAGATGCTCCAGTCTCCTGGAATTTATTCATGACTCACCAGGCAATGAGGCAGACTTCAGTCAGTGCACTGCAGGATGAGCTGTGAGACCAGCTGAGCTGAGACTGGTACCAGTTTCAGTGTGGGGCACCTACGACTGAAGGATATGCAGTCAGTCCAGGTGTGTGATAGACATTGACTCTGGAAGCTGTAAAGTAGCTGTGGCATGAAGGAAAAACCCATGGACCCACTCCAAACATTGCATTGCTTCAGTGTAATCCATGTGCAGATGGAGAAGGACAGCTTTTTCCTGTCCCTTGCCCTTGGTTTAGGCGATTGCCTTTTGGTTGCTTTGACTTCCCTTTTTCTTCTTGTTCTGCTTGCTCCTCTCTGCTTCCAAGCAACCTGCTGTGCTGCTTGTGATGGGCAGGAGAGATATCGAGTGAAGCAGAAAAGCCCCAGCTGGTTTTGTTGATACAATCTGGAGCTGCTGGATCTGCAACTCTGGCAGGTGTACACATTCAGGGCTCAGCTTATAGCAAAATGGATGTAAGACAACAGAAGATTAGATGATGGTGCTCATCTCCACACCTCACCACAGAAGTTAGCAAAATATTTCAGGTTGAAGTCACTAACACTGAACACCTGTAGCCATGAAAACATGCTTTTAAACTGCTTCGGGAGCTCCTGCCTCTTTCTGCCTGACTCCTCACATTGCTCCATCTATGGCTTGGTGCATTGAGCACACTCCAGGCTAGAGGGTGCTACAAGCTCGAGTCTTCTCAGGCTGAAGAAGAGTTCAAATTCAGGGGTCTCAACTTGCTCTATGCACTTCACAGGTATTTAAATGGAGGGGAGGAGGATGCCTATTTTCATCTCAAAAAGAAGACATATCTTGATATTTGGAGTGTGAACTTCTTGGTGGCACGTGTTCTCCAAGCATGCCTTGCCTCTTCTGGTATTCAAGTTAGGAACCGTCTCACTGAGAAATAAGTGGCCACTGGACCAGACTTTGGGAATTCAGACTTTGTTGAGGAGTAGACAAATTTGGACTATAAAGCCAAGGAGTAGAACAGGTCTAAGGCATCAATTTTGCCTTTACTGGAGAACACAGTACTTGTATTGGTCAGCCAAATGCAATGTGCCCACACCTCAGAACTTCTGACCCCATTTTGAAATGGGTGGTGTAAACCTACATCCCTGAGGAGTTAAGTCAAGGCACCAGCCTAACCGCTGGAGTAGCTGAGGCACAAGCTTGATATTTGTGACACAAGTAGCACTCTGTGCTGCTTTCTAGGGTCCATAAATTTCACTCTAGAGGCAGGGCAGAAAGCCATGGTCAGTAACTTCTTACACTGAGCTTTTCCAGAACTCATTTGTCAGAGCCTGAGATCTTTTGACTTTAACTTGCATAATCTTTTCTCAGCATAAGGCATCAGCGCTGTATGAAAACCCTGAAGATATTCTGAAGAGTGTAACTACAACTGTATTTCTAGACACAAAATGAAGTTGAATCTTTCATGTTACCCCAAAGCCCCAGAGCTGCAAGAGCTTGGTGTGTCCTCTCCTACGTGCTTTCACCCTGGAACAGGCATAAGGTTCTGTGGTTGCATGTGTTAAAACAAGCAGTCCTCAAAATCCTGAGGAAAAATGTGAAGATGAACATAACAGAGGTGGAGAGAACTGATTGGAATGGACATCACTGCAAGTGCTTGGGAACATCACGATAAGTGATACTTCTGATGGAGCATTGAACAGGCTGTCCAGGGGGATTGTGGAGTCTCTTTCTCTGGAGATATTCAAGACCCATCTGGACACCTACCAGTGTGACCTGCTCTAGGGAACCTGCTCTAGGGAACCTGCTCCAGCAGGGGGGTTGGACTCAATGATCACTGGAAGTCCCTTCCAACCCCTACAATTCTGTGATTCTGTGATATACAAGCATCTAACTTAGATGGTACCTGACAATACGAACACAGTAGCCTACACTGGCATATGCTGAAATGGTGAGCAGGATAGCTGACAGCAGGGGAGGAGTGTGTGCTTTAGCAATGGCACTGACATGTGTGATCTTGGCAGAGTATGTACATTGGTTTTCTGTACCATGAGATGGAAAATAAATAGTATTTCCTTGTCTCACAGTGCTCTTGTAAGTCTTAACTAATTTATGTTTATAAATATCTGTGAGAGCTCAAGTAAAAGTATCCATTTACTGTGGAGATGAAAATGATATAATCTTTTTTTTCTCTTTGTTAAAGCACAGAACAAGGTAAATATTTTTCCAAGTGAGAACCTCAATTATATTTTTAAGAGAAAATAACCTAGACAGCCTAATATTGAAATAAAGTGTTAGCTAACCACAGAAGGGCTTTGCATGTCCAAAGCTAGATCTGTGACTTGTGAACTCACAGCCTAGAGACATGACAGCTGTCTATCAAATCTCTATGTTGGAATTAAATACCAATGACTGCAATCCTACAGTAGAATCCAAAGACTGCAACAGACTGAAAGGAGAAGGAAGTGGGCAACTATGCTGTCTGTGTCTAGGGAATGTTTACTTGACAAATATTTAGCAAGCTTGGAGGTATTTTTGAGGGGAAAAAAAAAGGCACGGGTTCATGTTGATGAATGTTTTGCTACTGATTAAATCTGAGCCTGTATAAACTGTGCAGTGACAAAGAAACCTGAGACTGTAATGAGGAAACAGTTGGGTAGGATGTGAGAGATTGAAACCACAGATATTGCCATCCCCAGGAGAAATACCTTATTCTAAAGACTGGAAATTAGTTTGGGACTATTGGATTCCATTCAAGGAATAAGTCCCATTATATACAATATCTCTTAATCTTTACCCTAGAAATTGCCTTGAAAAGCCAAATCTTGTATTTGAATAATTAAAGGAAAACATATGTGAAACAAGACACCTATTTCTTGTCTGGACTTTCATTATCCTGCCCAGTATAAAGCATCACTGTGTCTCCAGTCAGAATAGATCAGCTTCCCTCTACACATCCCCAGATGGAAAGTGTCTGAGCATTTTACAGACACAGGGATTGCTAAGGCACTCAGTTTTTACTTGTACAACCTGGCTTTATCCTTCAATGTTCATTTATGCAGTTAACCTTAGTATAGCAGTCACACTAACTTCAATGAGACTGTATTCAAGCAGGTCCCAAAGTTGTTGTTGAACTGTATTGCTTGGCATGTCCCTTTTTTTTAATGGAGGCCAAACCTTTTGAATAGTAACCTAAAAATTAGTTCCCTAGCTCCTAACTTGGACCCTTATTAAAGCAACACTGGATATACAGTACTTTTGGACATTTTGCTACTAATAGGTCCACCTAGTCTTCAAAGATAACTTAGCTTTGAAAATTTATGTCTAACCATAAAAAACTCCAAACGGCTTGTTTCAATACATTTATGTCTTTCCAGAGTAAAAGTCTGCCATACCTTGAATAATTTCTGTTTGACATTAATAAACATGTCATTGCAACACACTTAAGCCACATTGTATATTCCGGCTCAGCAATATTGACACCCAGAGGCCAAGACTGTGTGAAGTGGCGTAGATCCCATAAAAAAAAAAATTAATTTGTGGTCAACCAAAATTTGAGTTTTGTACACAAACAGACATAATTTGGCACTGGAATTTTTCAAGTATTTCCTTGCTGAGGCATTCTTTACCACTCTGGTAGTGGTTGCAAAATTCTGATCATAATATAAAAATTAGTTATGCTAATGTCACAGATGCTCTGTGTGTGACAGGTAAGAGTATGATGGCTGCATCTACAGCTGGGCAAGGTCTGCCTAGACACGCCCCTAAATAACAGTAAGGTGCACAATGTAACCTCCACACAGTCAGAGCTGGGGAGTCAGCTGCCAGCAAAATTCACCCTAACCTTTTTGCCAGACGTGAAAACCCCATAAGGAGAACAAATTGACATCTCCAATAGTGCCCCAACATCTTCCTGATAGGATTTCAAACCACAGAAAAGGGATGAATGATCAGGATTAGAACAAAGGCATAACGGGGAAAGTTATGAGTTCAGTGGGAAGCTCTTTGGACTCAAGCCCTTCCTGTTTATTCTCAGATATCTCTCTCCTCATCACATCTGACATTTCAAGCCTGCAAATGCAGATTACATTAGAGGGTGGGAACTGTGGTGCAGTTAACACAGAGGTTAAACATTCTTTTCATAACATTTTTCCCCTAAATGCTGCAAAATCTCCTATTTCATACCAATAGTTTGTGTAATCTTAGAGAGAGCAAGAATTGGATTCTGAAATAATTGTTGGTTTTTTTTTCAAACATCGATGGGAGATGCACCTAGCTCCTTCAGATTATGATGTGATATTGAAATATTTTGCTTTATATTATTTTTCAGCTCATGTTCCTTTTAGTTCACCTTCATCTAGGAAGACTGTATTTCCAGAGTTACTCAAGGTAAAGTCTGAAAACTAAAAATCAGCCTGTTTCTGAAAGCCAATGAGATGTGTTCAGCAGTGATGGGATCTTTCTTTTAGAGATTTTGCAGACGGTTTGAGTTAGGAGGAAAGGGCTGGATCCAGATGCTGTGCTATGACTACTGACTCCGAATCATTCCTCAGTCCCTTGCTAAAAATGTGTGCTCTGCATATTTATTGCTCTCTAACTGCTTTTCTTTGAGTGTCCTTGGAGCAGTTTGGCCCTGTAGCAAAGCTTTAATTGCTTGTGTTTCTAAGAGCTCTAAAATCCACCTGTGCATTTTAGAGAGGAAAAAAAACCAAGGAGTAGAATGGTTTTAAATGAGTTAAAACATTATAGGAATAAGGGATGGACTGAGAGACTGGTAAAAGTAGCTATGGATTAATGGATTCAGGCCCAGAGCTGTAACAACTTTTTTTTTTTTAAATTCACGGATAAAAATGAAGTATTTAAAACATATTCTAAAAATCAGATTAAAAAAACCCAAGATCTTTCATTTGGTTGTTTCATTGGGTGTCATTTGAAATGTTCCCTGAAATAAAATTTCATTTAAAGGCTTTGTTTCCCCCTATTTTCAAAGACATTTAAATGAAGGTGAAGCAAACTATAGTAGTCTTGGAAAAAAAAGGTGCCTTTGTCAGGAAAATGATTAAATGAAGCAGCTGGTCCCTATAAAAGTTTTTTTCTATTTTTATTTTTTTGCTTGAAAAATATTTTGGCAGATATTCTATCCAATGAAAATTACAATATTGGTGGAAATTTACCCAAAGAGGCACTAAGTTTCCTCATAATGCTGTTCTTCCATCTTAGCTCCAATGACATCCTTAGTGCTGCTTCCAGGGGTTGTTCGTTCAGGAGGCTCCTCAGGCCTCTCTTCTAGCAAGAAGCTGATTTTAATAATCAGAATTCTCTGAAGGCATGTGGCTGGGGAAATAGACTTCAAAGCTGATAGGGCCTGGGGCAGACCTGAGAATGGAAACTGGAGATAATGTGATCAAGGGATTGCAGGGATAGCGCAATCCCTCAAACAAACTGGAGCTTCATATTAAGAAAAAAACCAAAAGACTAAAATTCTTTGGCCTAGGTAGGCTGCATCAGAAGCAGTTATACTGAGAAATAAGCTAGAATAGGGTTTGTGTCACAGGTCTGCAGCCACTGCAGGAACAGTTTTTCAAGGCAAAGCCTCTCTTTCCTGGCCAGCCCAGAGACAGAAAACTCATATAGCTACTTACTTCATAAGTAACTCATATACTTCAACTTCACTAAGTGTCCTGTTAGAGATGAGTATTTTTGCTCTCTTCCTGCTCTGTGAGTTTTCCAGAGAATACAGAATGACAGAAAATATTCAACAGTCATCACTCACGCAACTGGAGTCTGGCAGAGACTGAGGATGCCCAGGGAAGTGGTTGAATCACCACCCTTGGAGGTATTTAAAAGACATGTAGATGTGGTGCTTAAGGGACATTATTATATTAGGCTTGGCATTGTTAGGTTTACAGTTGGAGTCCATGACCTTAAAGGTCTTTTCCAACCTAAATGAGCCTATGATTCTTGATTATAAGCAAGTTCCTCTTCGCTCAATTGCTACTTCAGGTACAGCCAGCCCAGCCAATGCTCTCTATCCACACAAAATATCCCTCTTGTTTGTTTTGTTGAAAATAGAAAACTGTAAAAGTTTGATCTGTGATAAAATTTTCAGGAAAGATTCTGACAGAAATGTACTTCATCTGTAGCAGGTGCAAGAGATTATGCTGACATGAGCAGCAGAAAACAGCCATTCAACAGTCTCTGTTGGTGCAAGAAAAAAATTCAAGCCTCCTGCAGCCAGTCTCCCAGGAGCAATCCGGCCCTGTGCTGAGTACTACTTTGAGGGTGCTGAGCTCCCTGCACTTGGCACAAGAAGTTCTGAGCTTCCAGTACCTCCCAAGAAGATTGTGGAAATGGTGCTGCAGCCCTGAAACCTCACACATTCTGCTTGTGTCCCCTCTATTTAGTTAGGAAAGTGGTAAACATCGCAGAGATTAACCTTGTAACCTCAGCTAATTCACATTAAGTTAGTAAAAGGGAGCAGAATCTAAAAACAATCAGCATTTGTGGCTTTCTAGGCTGTTTAAGCTCATTTCTCTGCAGTGCAAACGTCCCTCTCCAACAATTTGCTCAGCTTTAAGTCCTCCGAATTCCAAGCTTTTATGTTATTACAAGCTTCCCTTTACTGACTGTGTCTGCGCCAGCAGGTGCATGAACTGGGAGGCCCATGGCAATGTGCATTTTATTACTTCCAAACAGACGGGTTTTTTTATTCTTACAAGTTCTGGAGCTATTACTTGATATTTGGCTATTAAGGTTACAAGAGCAGAGATGCCTCACTTCTGAGCCTGTAACTATGACTATGAAAAAGGCTACTGTGTAATTGGTATCTGAAATGTGTGTGCCAGCTGGGAGACCTGCACACGTGGAAAAATACCGGTGTAAAGAATAAAGAGACATCATAAATTCTGCTAAGAACAAGCAAAATGCTTCAATAAGGGTTTCTGCTTGCATCAGAAGGAAACCATCCTACTGCATTAATAAATAGGGCTATGGTCCTACCGGTTCTGCTTATGAGGGGTCGCTAGGCAGCTCTGTCACTGAGACGAGGAAGCTCCATGCAGTGTCCCAGGGCTGTCATTCAGCAAGGAGTGTGCTTCTCTCCACTGGTTCCAAAGGAGCATCTGCCCCTTGTTTGCAAGGTGTTTACTCTCTGATGCTGCCTGCTGTTTCTGCCTGGTGTTGGTTACATGTTCTGATTTATCTCTGGCAGGAAATGTACATGAGGTGATGGCTATAACCAGTCAGACAGGGCCTTTGAGAGAGGGAAGTCAAACTCTGGTAGCAGATGGCTCAGTTGGGTTGCCATTAAACTGTGTACGCAGCCCTGCTCAGAACTATTTCTGGTTTCTATTTAAATGTTCCAAGAGCAGTGGAAGTCCATTTACAGGAAATCAAATAGCAGACAATAGGGACCTACCTCAGCAGGAAAATCATAGGCTTTTATTTACAGGGAACTAATTCTTCCAAGCAAGGGGGAGAGCCAGACACAGTGACAGACTCCGTTTTCCCTTCCCGAATGGCTGCTAAAAGGGACAGACAGACATTGCACCCTGTCAAAATGTTTACATATGGCCTCCCCAACAGCCAAACCTACTGTCCCTGAGCACCAGAAGTGAGCAATAAATATTACCACCGACTTTCACCTTGCTGCAAAAGCTTTCATCTCAGAGGGCAGGAAACCCTTTCTGACACACTTCACACCTTGAAAAAATTCCTTTGCATTAGTAAGCTGGAGCTGAAATGACCTTCAAGAGAGCTGTTGATATATGAGGGGTCCTAGTCCAGTATTTATTCACATACTTGCTCTGTCAAAGGATGAGACTTGAGGAACATGTTCCTTTAATACACTGCTCAGCCCTTTGCTTCTCCTGTTTGGAAGGCTTTCAGGAGAGGGATTGTGAGTCATTCTGTGCTGGCTTTTAAGGGACTCGGGTGAGGAAAAGTAGGTTTCAATTTTCATGCATTAGTCCTTGCAAGGTGTTAAAATCAGACAATTGTAGATGATGGTCTTGCTGACACCCCTGTGGCTTTTGCAGCCCTCAGTGCTCTTAGCAGCTTGAGGCTGCTGGCTAATTTCTTCAGGCACTTGTCCTCCACCAAACCTTCACATAAAAACACCCCACACCCACTTATTCTTCCAAGTCCCTCGCCACTGGCTCTCCTGCCTGCAGACTTTTATAGCCCGTGGTCTGTTTATGGTTTTAGCTTTACAGCCAGCCTAATTAGCTGCTGTGATAAGGATAAAAAGGCAATTAGGATAATTTGGATAGCACTGTATGAGTGTTTTCAAACCTCTTCTGGAGAGCTTTGCCTGCCACAGTGTAGTCAGTGACACTTACCTGATCTAACCCTGTTTATCTCTGAGTGCGGGGGAGCGAACATCCAAGTCAAAGAGCTGCGAGTAAGTAGCCTCGAGGCTCACAGTGTCCCAGCTGAAAGACGCCCCTCATGAGCTTTCTCTCACCTTCTGGGTTACAAAATCAGGGCTCAGGTCCCCCTGTTCCCAAGCTGATGACTTTTGAGAGAGACAACAGTGAAGGGCTAGGCAATATTAGCAAGAAAGCAGAGAATTGTCCTTCCCTTAATATTTTCAAATCCAAACGGAATCTTTTTTTGGAAGATGCACTCCAGCCAAATACAAGTTACAAGCCGCAGAGCAGGAACAACTAGAAACTATCCTTCCTCAGAGGGGGTGAGACTGCAAGGTCTCAGTCCCTCCCGTCTGAATGCCTGTGAATGGGATGGACTCTCTCTCTTGTAACCCTTTTTCTCACTCCCTTTTCCCTGTAGTTCCTAATGTAGCTATGTGAACATGGAAGTAAGAATGGCAGTGAGATCCTAATTGCAAAGATAAGACCTGAGGTAGAAACGTTTGGAAACTTTCCTGCTCCTAATTATACTTGCTGACCAGTTTGCAGGAGGAAAGTTTCCTAAATTGTTTTAAGAGGTTAAGTGTTGTCCAATGTTCAGAGAGGCCTGGAAGGCAAGATACAAACTGCGAAATGAACAAAGTGAAAATTAAACATGCATTTGAAATTCCAACTTCCAGTGGAAGGGAGGAGGAAGGACTTGTTAGACACACTTCATGTTCATGGAGAAGGAAATGTGAAGGCTGGTGACTGATGAAATTTCTAGGGCACGAAGAGATGATTCATTGTGGAGAACAGCCAGGCTGAGCTCTGTTATTCACTGCTCTGAGCTGCCCCCAGGAACTTTCCTCTCTGCCTATGCTGGAAATATGAGAAAGATGACCAAGGGAAGCTGAAAGAACCTGCACAGCTGGAGCATCATGTGGGCACTCGTGAGGACAGGTACACATGCAGGTGCAAACACTCTACTTTGCTTTTCAATGTGCAGGCCACATCTGGAGACAGAGGGGTGTGGAGGGAGCACAGCTGGGAGGTGAGATAAAGCTATGCAGCCCCTTGAGCACAGTCAGTTGGCCAGGGCTCAATCCTAACAGCTGAGCTAGAAAAGGAGCTGAGATGAAGCTGAAATGCCAGGAAGTCTCACCATAGCCTGCTATTTTTGTAATCCTGGGACTGCCTGGGGGCACAGAAAGAAAAAAAGCTTTCCTAACAAATTGGTTTACGGAAGTTTTAAAGTGGAGACAGGCAAGGATCCAATCTATATAGAGAAAACATGTAAGATTTGTGCCAAATATGAGCTGAATTGTAAGAAAATATGGTCTGGAGCTCCTCTAACCTGCAGTATATTAGACCTGAGGGGTTCAGGCAGCACTGGTGTGATGGAAGAATCCTGACCACTGCATGAGGTCTGGCCTTATCCAAGTGTCATTCTTAGAGAAAAAGCTGCATTCCCTCTCACTTCTACAAAGTAGATGAATCCAGGATTTCCTGGTTAGGAAGGACCGGATGTTCTTCAAGACACACAGAAATCTCTGGGCAAGGCTAAATGCCAAATCAGTTCTTAACTTCTTACAGTAGTCTCTTGGGTTCTTCAGCATTACTATTCTGTATAAAAATATGCTGCAATTAACTGGACTGATTGCCCAACCATCTATTGGCTGTTGCGGTGCCTGCAGGCCTTCCTAAACAAAAGCCATGATTTGCTTCTGAATTGTAGTTCAGTGATTTGCACTATATTTATGTTCTCAGATGAATGCCTCTTGTCCATGCTTTACATAAAATCTCTCTTGGCTTTTACATGTAACTGAGTCTTGCAAAAACCTTACTCTTAACTGGCACTGACTTTTTGCTGAAGTGATTTTTCCCTCAAAAGATACATATTTGAGTAAACCTCCCCCCCCCC
>VXBZ01008982.1:383930-441483 GCA_013399135.1 Heliornis fulica
GATGGTGACTTGGCTCACTAATAGTTTTAACACTTTTTTTTTACATAAAAAAATAGTGCATTGTGTATTTTCTCTGTTTTTAGTTATTTGTTGGCATTCCTTTGTCATCCAGTCTTCCAACTGGCATGTTATAATCTATATGGAAGTGTTGTGACTGTTATGTTTTAGGATGAAAAAAAAAGGATGTGTGTAGGGAGATGAAACAAATGGGAACATGGACACAAGCACACAGTGCGTTCATCCAGTGAGATGATATATGACATACAGACAGCACAGGATACGATAGTTATGTTAAATACCTGCTATATTAGCCATTCTTATTATAATTTATAAATTTATTTTTAAATAAATAAGGGCAGCTGCTACTCAGTAATGATTAAAACATCCTGTTTTTCTGGCTTATGTCTCCTACCAGTGTTAGGATATCCTAGCATTTGGAGTATAAAATACTCATAAATTGGATGAGCAGCTATTGTTTAAAATATTTTAACATGATTCCCATTGAAGACTGGAATGGCTATGTATCAAGAAATGATGTAAAACTAATAAAAGTAGTGTAAGAATAAATATATACAAGAACATTTTTTCCCCAAAAAAGACATTTTTTTCCAAACACGTAGATCACAGAAGAAAATTCTCAGTGCTTTTTTTTTTTTTCCATGTCTCAGAATGAAGGGAGATTTTCCAGATAGGCATTGGTGAAGAAACCTCTTAGTTGTACCCAAGTATAGAACTGCCACTATCATACAAAAGTGCAATGTTTCATTGCGGTTTGATGACTCTTGTCCTGTTTATGTATTCAAGGGAGTGTTGCAGCACCCACACTGGACTGGTTACACTTTAGGTTTGTGATCCCAGGAACAGCCATAACCAATTTCTTTCTTTGGTTGTTAAGGTTCACTTTTAAGCTTTTTTCTTTAGGACTGAATGTTCCTTTCAAAATATACGTCACTGATACCTATTATGGATTTAAATATTATTTTTATCTCTATAATGGTCTACTCTGTTTCTGAGTTGTCTCCTTCAGTGATACTGTCTGGCAACAAGTTATACTATGCAAAACCAAAATTAAAATTAAAAGCATGTCCTTTCACTGTCTTTGAATTTATTTCACCGAACTGTCATTTGTTTGGGTAGTTGGTTTTTTTAACGTTATGTGCCAAGAGGAGCCACATTTAATCTTTGTTCCCTGATATTGCTCAGTTTATTGTGCGTCTACTTCTCTGCATCATGAAAAAGAATTGCATTTAGCAATCTTGTCTCAGAGATTTCTTTTCTAGTTCCTTCATAATTTTCCTTATCCCTCTTGAAGCTCTGCTTAGAGCATGTTTTTGAGGCAAGTAATCAGGAATGCATATTAGAACTGGCTGGAAATTTGCTGTTTTTTCATCAGAATGAGGAAAATTATTTATGCTGGAACAACCTTTGATGAAAGACTTTTTTCAAAAAAATTGGAACTGAATAAAACTGAATAAAAAATCAAGAGCTGTGTTTTATAGTTTCAAAAAAGCTCAAAAAGATGCTTTTTTCATGTAGTAAATAATTTATATTTGTGTTTGCAATCAAAATTAAACATTTCCAGATGACCAAAGAACAGGTTTTGGGAATCTAAGGATAAATTTTTCTAGACAATCCTATCAGGGTAAAAGTTACACACAAATTTCTTGATCATTTGAGGATGTAGTTAATTTCTATCCCATCTGCCCAGGTAATTTTCCAGATAAGGCAGTACCATTGATTTTATATAATAGCATTACAAGTCTTTATTCTTTTCCATCTCACTATAGCTTTACGTTTTGTTTGCCTTTTGATCTTAGCTACATATTCCTGCCTTTCCATCTATTGTATTTCTGAAGAGTGTGTCAGTTCACTAAGGAACATGGTTACACTGCCAGCACTCAAGACCATCATTACTCTGCTGCAATGTGCTTAGGACTCTTGAGGCAGCCTGACAGCTGTCTGTACACTTCTCTGTACATGTGTCTGAAGAAATGTCACTCTCATATCTCACAAGCATTTGTTACTGGTCTTTGCTCGTTAGAGTGAGCCACAGTCCATGAGCTTTCCCTTAAAAGCATCAAAGACATCTGTGTGCAGTGTTGGTTCCTTGGTCTCAGAGAGGTTGTATCTCTTGTTCTCCTGTGTGCCAGAGAGGGGCAATGTCTCCCAGCACAAACAGCTCCCCAAGGACTATGGTCCAAGCAGACCTGTCTCAGGTGGCTGGGCTGGAGCTAATGTTTCTCTCCAGCCTGTGAGGGCCAGCTGGAGGAAACTTGTCCCATCGCTGGGGGCAGCAGGAAGTGGGCACTGACTGGACAGCACATGCAATGCTCTTCTAAACCCAGGCAAAAAGTTGCTTTGCCAGCTTTTGGCTATTAAATGGACACCTTCATATCAAATATCTCACTAAGTCTGGAAAACACATTGTATGTGTATGTGTATGTGTATGTGTATGTGTATGTGTATGTGTATGTGTATGTGTATGTGTATGTGTATGTGTATGTGTAATTAAATGCTATTAACTTATTAGGATACAATGAGAGATCTTGATGTGTCAGATATTTCAGACAAAGCAACTCATGTGTGAGCAAAAGCACAGGAAGAAACCAAGGCCCTAAGCTGTGAAGCATCCAGTGTTCAAAGCTCCTACTAGTTTTGAAAGGATGTAATTTTGTCCAGAGCACAAACCACAACATTTGACCCAAATGAACTATTTTAGGAGGTCAGACAGCCCATGCCAAGCTGTTGTCCTTGGGTTGTCAAACCAGTGGGGTTCTCCAGGTGTTATTAATGCTGAAAGCTTTTTGCTTGGACTAGCATGGAGCGATAGGGATGTCTCTTGGTAAGTTAAAAGGCTGCTTTGCACATAATAAAAGATGCTTTAATACCATCCAATGGAGTTTCATCTTGTTTCTAATCTATCAAAACTAATTTGTACCTCAGGGGCCTTTGGACCATTGCCCAAGTTGCCTTGCCCATTTCTCACAAAAAAACCAACCCAAAAACCTGAAATTTTGGCAGCATCATTACTTCATGAATGAGGTAGATTGATGTAAACAATGCTGTGAGTTTAACGGGGTCTATACTTACAAGCATTAGTCCCACTCTGACCCCATACTCTAGACTCCTGCTGACCTGGGGTTAGGCTCGTCTGAAGATAACATGACTTTCTACACCAGTCCCCGGATTTACTCAAGCTTGTGTTGACTTTCAGCCTGTCTGCCTAAAATATACATGGGGAAGGACAGATTGCTTTCTGCACCAAGTGCTGTCTAAAGGAAGTGTCTGCTGAGCTCTTGGTTCTGGGCCAAGTTTCCTGCTGTCTAACATTAGGGCTTTGGCAAGGCAGTCTGGGCCCTGTCACAAAGAGAATCTATAAAAATGGGTTTTCCCTGTCATCACACATAATTAAGGACAACATTTTAATCAGGCTGCTCCCACTTAATTGCAGTGCTTTGCGTTAGCTACCCTGGACCTGCTGTTTTAAGTAGATCCAGTGCATTTGTCAAACTGGGTCAGGCTGGGAAGATGAAACCTCATTGGAGATATGGAGAAGTCAATTATTTTATAAGGAAGGAATGTGCTCATGTCATGGTATGTAACAAAATAACCATGGTTAAATGCAGGAGGGATTGATTGCTGTGGTACTGGAAGCAGTCAAACAGCTTCAAACTCAGAGAGCATACTGTGGGTTAAGAGATCATATGGGGAGCTGAAGCTTTCAGAATCAAATCTTGGGACTAGGCAGGCAATTTTGATTGACTGATGGTTTTATTTGATTTCAATAGTACAACAATGAAAGGAATTTTTAGGTGCCTTGCACATGAAAAAATATTCCTAAAAACTCAAGACTTGTTTTTATTTAAAAAGTGAACCAAAGAACTCATCCAGGAAGCCATGAATGGTAACTTTTGGATCATTCACAACCCCATCTTCTCCAAAAAATTTTGCCAAAGGTTGTTTTGTTTTGCATCATGCCTTGGAAAGTCACCATTTTTTGTCCCTGTCAGCTCAATGTATAGGAAGGAAGAACATTTTCCAGCATCATGGAGGCCTGTTTCGTTTATAGGCAGGGAATATCCCACAGGAGCACTCAGGCAAAGGAAACTCATGAAAGGAGATGAAACTTCTTCCATTGCTGTGCCATGGTGATCTCCACAGCTTAATCTAAGTGCTGCAGAGAATCCAGTGCACAGACAGTGCACCAGTGAATTCCACTTGAGTGGCTTTTGAATACATCTGCACCCACAGTTCCATTTTTGCTCACTGCATAGTCAAGGCATGTGATACACACATGGGATGGGGATGCTCCTGAAGCTGCTGCACAGACGTGTTAACAATCTGGACCACCATCTTTATTTCCTAATGATAATCAACTACATTTTCTGCTACCTGAATGAATGACTGCCCAAAAGACTGTATCATAAACCCTGCGGGTTGCATACAGGACCATCAGCCCTGCAGATGATGACAAGTCTGTGTGAATGTCTATAGCAACAGAAGCCTCTCTCCAGCAGCACAAGGTTCCACGTTTTACACTGAGATGGAGATAATGTGTCTGGCTTATCCAACCTGCAAGAGTGGTTTGGCAGTGTGACACATCCCACTCTTGGTTGCCCAGGATGACATCTCGTTCATGCAGTTAGCAACTCTGGCTTCTACTGTATAGATTTGTACTAAAAAAGTGATGGCATGAAGGCAACTTGATGCTCTTCTGCTTCTTCGTTAGCTCTCTCCTTCCAGCTCCCTGATATTGTAAAATCACTCCTGGCTGTTGCACTGAACAGGGATTTCTGGTTGCCCAAATCTATGGAGAAAGAGTGGTGCTGCAAAGCAGCCATGAGGGAGAATATGTATGCATGTATGCGTTGTCCTGTTTCTTCCTTCATGGAAGGAAGAAGGAACATATTCCTCCCTTCCTTCCTTCGTTCCTTCCACTGTGGAGTCATCCAGTTCAGTGTGGTGGGGGATGCTGACCATACATCATGGCCTGCAGTCCTCTTGCCTCCACACCCACAATTCTATTTGTCTGCAAATTCTGGGCCAAGACCAACACATGGGTAAGTCAACCAAAAAAATGAGTAAACATGTGACAAGAGGCATGTCTTCACATACAGCTGTTGTCTTTGAACACTCACTAGTGCCTCTCTTCTCATGGAATAGTCTGTGCTGCAGCACACATACAAGTTTATGAAATGCAGAGGACTGTTCCTAGCTCTGATCTTCCCTGTGGTACCTATTCAGGACTCAGCAGTTTTTCAAAGGTTGAAGAATTGGCGGGGAACAAATGCTAAGCTGGTCTACGTGCTGCCTGGCATGGCTGAGAGTCCTCAGGGTGATTCCAGGTCATCTGCCTGTTTTACATGAGCTTGCTCAGGAGAGACAGACCATGTCTGATGTGATGGGACCCACAGGTGTTTCAGAAAGATATTGCCACAACATTCCTGATATTCCTCTTGGTGGTCAGTTCAAGTTGTTAAAAGTCAGACCCACCAGTGATGGTGTTTTCTTGTCAATGATTTTGGCCATCACCCACTGGAAATTTCTTTCCAAATTCCTACCCTACCACAGATATTCACAGGAGATGAATAAATAGCTGGATTGGCCAGAAATAGGAGATTTGAAATCAACAGTGGAAATCCCCTTTTGGCAACTGCTCCATCTGTGAATAAATGCTGAAAGAGAACAGTACAAAGGGAAGATTACTGCTGCCAGCACTGGACACTCTGTACTGGACTATGTTTCAAGGACACCTGTAAACACTTTTTTGAGGATGTCAGGTGCTTGACAGGACTAGAGAGGATTTAAATTTAGGCAAAAAGGGAAGGATCAATTGAGCGGATGGTCCTTTTCTCATACTAAGAATGCAGTCAGAAGGTGACCAGTGAAGATAATAGTGATGCAGTGAAACTGCAGTTTCCCTACAGTATTTTTGCAGTCTTTATGTCTCTTGACAAGGATACCTGCACTGGCAGACATAGGAGATAAGTTAGGTACAAATCACAGCAGGTAGTATTGAAACCTGGGTGCCCACTTTTCCAGCAGAATTCTTTTGTGAAGCTCAGAAGGTGCCTTTTGCGTTTCCTAACTTCTTATTGAATGAGGAAAGCTTCCTCAAGGGCTGCCTCAGCTCCAGCCCCTGGAAGGAGATGGCCATAGACACAAATGGTAAACCCAGCTACATTCTGGCGAGGGATGGTTGCTCAAGAAGAGACCACCCATCTTGTGCACATTCCTTTCATTGTGATCAGAATTACTTTGTGCCAACCACTAAATTGTAGGGGAAAATGAAATCCCTGGAGAGAAGCACATAGCTGATACCACTGAATTGTGCTCCTGGTTTGTATAAAATACATACACTACAAGGCACCAGCTTATCTACCAACATTCCACTGTGGTCTCCTGACACTGTCAGAAAAGGCTTGGCTCTGTGTCATTTGCCCTGTACTATCCATGGTTCCTGAGAGTTCCTCTTTTGTTTGACAAAACCCTGTGCTTTTAAGGAAAGAGAATCAGTTTTATAGCTGCTGGTCCCAAGAAGGCCTTAATGGCTATGATGGAGAGCAAAATCACAACATGAATATGCTGCCGAGCCACAGTACTAAGAGAATTAGCATGGGTCTTCATGTTTAACATTGCCATCTAACTCTTCAGTCCAGCAGCTGATTTCTTGGCTCTGAAAAACTTGAAGTTTATTCAATATATAACTATCTCTTCAGATTTGTTTTCCTAATGGCAAGTCAAAATATGGTTTCAATTTCACCAGAAAAAAATCCTATTTATACAAGTGTTTGCAGTGGAGTTTTATGGCCTTTCCCCAGTTGGATCAAACCATTACATTGCATTCTGCTGAAGTTCATGTCATGAATGTTGCAGCCAATGCTGGCGGGCAGGGAATGCACCTTATGTTCAGCACATCACTCTTCCTTCTTCTTCTTCTTCATTACCACTAAGGGAAATCATTGGGGAAAAGCCAGGAAGACTCCTTAAGGCATGTTTCCAAGTCAGGACCTGGGATGTGGCCAGGTAGCTTTCAGTAACGTGACAGGGAGCCAGTTTCCCACAAACCATTTCAAGAACGCACCCTCCATCTTCACAGTCCAGTTTCATCACAAATACCGAGGATCCACGCGCACGCCCACACCCACACAGAGAACAAAGCAGAAGAACACATGGCAAAGCAATCAAATATAAAATATGGGAGTTCTTGTATTTCATTTTCCCTCAATGTTTTGGACTTTTCCCCTTTGAGGATTCATATGTTATATAACACACAGTTGTGTTACTATCATGGACAGACTCAGTCTGCGTTCAACACATCGGTCTCTGCCTCTTGTTCTTCTTCTCCTTCTCTTTTTTCACTTTGACAATTTTTTTTTTCCCCTGCTGGTCATGATGATGGGTTTTTATTTACCCACCGGCTTGTGAGATGGAAATTTGCATCACAGCTCATCAATTCCTCCTGTCACTTCTCCAGTCACTTTATCAGCAAACAAAAACAAATCAGAGGAGTTAAGCAGAGAGTGCCTCTGAATGTGCAAACACTATTTTTACATGCAGACTTGTATACAAGACAATAACAGTGATGTTTCTCTAAATGTCAAACCTTTTCCTTCCACCAAAGCAGTCCCCATATCTGTAGCATTACTCCAGTGCCCAGGTAACTAGCTGCTTACTGCAAATTCTCACTCCCAAGTAAATCAAAGAACTTAGTTCAAATTGACAAATGCATTATGAGACATTTATTTTGTTAGAAAACAGCCTCCAAACGTAGACCAATATCACAGTCTAGTTGCAAGCAGTAACTTGCTCTTCTCTCATCCAAGGAATATTGACATGAAGCTGCTCAGCAAAGTGTAAAACTGTGCTTTGAAATTCAGCAGGTTAGTTCATTGGCATGCACGCCCAAGCAAACATCACTTTAAATCCAATCAGTATCTTGCTTGTGAAAATTGGAACATAAGTTTCTCAGTTGACCAGCCAAAAAGAAACAATATGTTTCTTCAGTGTTACTTCACATTGAAGTGCTTATGACTATTTATAGGTTTCTCACTAAAAGATATAAAAAAAAAATCCTTGTAGAATAATGTTGTTTCTTTCATTTTATTCTCCAGTTCTTTTCTAACAATTTAATTAACTTTAGGGACCAGTAAAAATTTTAAAAAGTAAAACCCTGTATTTTAGTCTCTATTACTACAAATTGTTATCTTTCTATATTTTTTTTCCTGAAAATTGAATTAATATATAAATTTGTACAGGAGTTTTGTAATCATAAATATTTTTTTCAGTGGAAAGAATTTTTGCCTAAGATATGCTTTACTCAGCATCCATGCCATGGAGTAAGCAAAGAGCACTTGAACATTTTGATATTTAAAAGTCTTTTTAATATACAGTTTTTCTGACACTATTTTCTCAGTTCCTCAAATGAATACGAAGAATCAGTTCAGTTCAGTTAGTTTAACCATGACTTAAGCATGACTCAACTCACAAATCCAACCCATTGCTGTGTCTAAATAAACACAGAGCTCTGCAGCACAGCTTCAGTACTCACGTTTCTCAGAGCCAGAGCTCTCACTAAAATATATTACTCCCTATATAAACGACAACAGCTAGAATTTTTTAACCTCAGTTAAAATGCAAAAACAAAGCAGGAATCCCTTTTCCAGCTCTTACCCTGCTAGATTTATGATCAAAAATACAATGTGTCTCTCAACAGGGGGAGGTCACAGAATGATCTGAGCTAATATTGGAGCCTGTGAAAAAATGCATTGCTGTTTGGTTAACCAGTGTCACACAATTAGGCAATGCTCAAAAATCAATTAGTCATACACTATAGACAAAATGGCATGTTTTTCTAACTGTGGTATATTTCATTGCCTCTTGAAGCCCTGATGCTAGTTTTAACCAAGATGTTTTTACTTTTAAGTACTATATGACTTTAAAATTATACTTTCTTAAGGAAAAAAAGTCTTTAAATTCTGGAAATTATAGAGTTCCTAAAACATTCAGAACAGCTTTGAACAATTACTTTTGTCTGCCCTGGCCTATATTTTCAAAAGCTGTCAGGTCAGGTTGTCTTCTTTATTTTTTTTTTTTTAATTTAACTAAGATGCAGCTGTGAAAACTGAATTCTTCTTTTGAACTCAGGTATTTACATTTGCTTCTGGCAGCCCTGAGGAAATGTGATTGTTTTAAAGCTTGCTGCAGAGTTTAAAAGATTTTAATACAGGAGACCAAAAGTAACGTCTTGTATAGTCCAGTGGATTTAGAGGTCCATATTCCCTTAGTCTCTGTTTGTGGTGATCAGGTGAAGCTGAGGTATAATTGCAGCACAGATATATTGTCGATTATTAGTGATTAAGCAGCTAATGCAAATATTAATGAGTGAAAGGTTTCTGAGCTGGACCACACTTTCCCCAAGCTCAAGACCATTTGTACACAAGGCAGTATTTATGATCTGTCTCAAAGCAGAGCATACAAGACTTTGGTAGATATAGCATTTATCTAATTGACCTACATTTTAAGATTCACAGAAGTCAAGACTGTTTTGATCAAGATGTACCAACTACCACACTAGTCAACATAATACACAAAGTGGGTCTCCTGGCACAGGCAATCCTTTTCCCAGAGTTGCCATTGCCCCAAGGCAAACTGGTCGCTTCCATGGCAGGCATGAAAACCAGCAGTGACCTGTACCAGATAAGCATGTTCCTGGCAAAAGGAGTGTCACCCTGTTAGTTGGTTTCCTCTGGGGACTGGAGCACTCTCCTGGTTTTCTGTGTGTATCATACATGGAGGTAGACTTTAAACTAAGCTAAAAGTCAAGCCCTCAATTTTATAGTAAAAACTATTATGAATCCTAACCTCCATCCCAATAAAAAATTAAGTTGCATTTCAGTCTTCTAGTTAATGAAAACCAGCATCAGTCTATTTACATACTATTATCGTACCAAAATGAACAGGTTTTGCTGATGAACTAAAGGGCTCAGGTTTGCGCTATAGAAATATTTAGGCACAGTTTGTAACTACATGTGCAGTCCTACCAAAAATCAGTGCTATTCTTTCAGGAATGTTTCTTTAGTATGCTCCTGGATCAAAATATCAAGTGATATATGGCTGGTGATAGGTTATAAGTTTCAGCCAACGGAGATGGTGTTATGGGCAACCTCCTATTGTATTTTGATCACCGAAGCATTGATCCTATTTCAACTGTGGCTGGTAATCAGCATCATGACTCCATGCATGCAAATCCAAGGTGTTCTCTGCATTGAGATGTTGGGAAACACCACTGCAGAATCTACAGCCTCTGTTACTGGAAAGAGAACCCCTGGGTTCAATTTTCAAAAAGCTCTGGGCTGGTAACACAGTGAAAAAGGGCAAGAAAATGTTAGAGAGATCAATATCTCTTCTGTCTTGTTCAGTTAAATAAATGACTGTGCCCAGATCAGATTCCTCATCTGACTTGCTTTATTTCTAGTAGAAAGATTACATGCCAGGCTCTGTTTCTTCTTTTTTTTTTTTTTTCTCAGACTTGAGGGTATAGGCAAACTCTGAATGCCAAGACATAAAGAGCTGTTGTATTGCATCCTATTCATTAAATATTCTGGACTTTGTAGCCCAAGTTACAAGTGGTCCCAAAAGCATGAAAATTCATGGTTAGAAGTTCTTTTTTATTTATTTCCAACATAATCTCCTCAGATTCAACACCCTCAGCTAGTGAGAAATTGTTATTAACCTTGTGACCAACCAAGGCAAGGTGGACTGACAGTTAATCACATTTTTTTCTGTATGTGAGGACTCCTCAGCCTTTACAACAGTGCAATTTCATGAGCTGTGTGAATTGTACAGAGAAGTATGACTGGGTGAAAGAGCCATACAATAGGTTTTGGGGTTTGTTTGGTGTTTTTTTTTCCACGATTCAGAGTGCTTCTTTCCCTACATTTTTGGTGCTAGAAGCGAGTAGAGCCTGACTGTGTCAAGATTCATTTTAAGTTTCCTCAGTACAGTGTGTGCCTGGCTCAGTTGGTCTGAGTGTCATTGAAGAAGAATGTGTGTGGGCCATGGATTGCTTTCATCAGCAATATTTGCTGATCACTCTGGTGCTTACAGTGGCAGGAGATCACAGTGCTGCTTTTGGGGACATGTCAAGGAGCATTTGGGAGGTAACTGTCCAGAACGGCATGCTCCTGTGTATGAAAGGGAGGGGTGGGGGGTGGGGAAACTGTGTTACTAGCAGCCCACTTGAGTAAAAGCAAAGCCAGATTTTGATGAATGAGGTAGCCACTGCCCAGGGAGAGAAGTGGGAGAAACCATGAACCCTTCTACTATGCTGAGCTCTCTAACCAAAGAGTATCACCCTTGCACAGTGATGTCCCAGTCTGTCAGTACTCAGGCTGCACCATTTCAGAGGTTAAAAGATAATTGCACTCTTCGGTGATGGTGAAGGGCTGAGTACTGTACTTTGTAGTAACCAACAGAAAACTGCAGGAGCAATGTCCTGCATTAAGTAGGATAAAACTGAATCTACATTAAGCCTTAATATTGAAGAAGTTGAGAATATGAAATAAAAATAATTATTTAAAAAAAAAGTTTGTTTTTAAAATAACTTTTTTTTAAATATCTCTCTAGGATAGAGTTAATTTTCTTCTTAGTGACAGGTATAGCTTTTCAAATTTTTTGGATTTAAGATGAGAATAATGTTGATAACACACTCATAGTTTTGGCTTTTGCTGGAAATATTTACATCAAGTCAAGGACTATTCAGCTTCTCATAGTGCTCTGCCAGTGTGCAAACTGGGGGTGCACAAGAAACTGGTAAGGGACACAGCCAAGACAGATGATTCAAACTGGACAAAAGGATATTCCACACCATATGATGTCATGCTTAGTACATAACTGGGGGAAAGCTGGCCAGGTGTCTAGACCATGGCTCAGGAGCTGGTTGAGCATTGGTGGTCTGCAGGTGATTAGCAATTGGTTTGTATATTCTATTACATACATGATGATGATGATGATCCTGTCCTATGAAACTGTCTTTATCCCCTTTTTACCAGATTCTTTTCCCCATCCCACAGAGGTATTATGCACAATCTAAAAGGAAATAAGGACCATTTGAAAAGATGAGATGACCCCCCAAAAGCATAACTTCACTGTGTACCTCGTTTTCTGCATGAGGAAAGCTGCCTGCAGAAAGCAGCAATGAGGTGTGCCTGGGAAGCAAAAATCTGACTCAGAAAACCTTGAGGTATGCATTTTCTTCACAAATGGTGGCTGTGCAGAGGTCATGGGTATCTCAATCCTCCTGCAGGAGCAGAGTGACTAAATCTCTGCCTTCTGGGCAGCATGCAAGAGGCCTGTTTGATCTCTTGTTTGTACATGATTTCCACTCATCTCCTTCCAGAGGAACTTGCTGTCCTGTTGAAGAGAGTCCTGCCTCCTGGGAGACAGCACAGACCCTTGGTGGGTGTTCCTCTGCACACATGTTTCTTGATAGCATGGTTGCCAAAGAGAAATACATACTCCCTCCCCACCACCCCTGTGTGATGTATTGGGGGTTTTGACAGCTGCATTGCAAGCTCCTGTCATTGTCAGGAAGGAGGAATCGACAGAGCATAGAAGTCCCTGTCTTGGGTATATCACTTCTTTTCCCTTTAAGATATGCAAAACAGTCACTTTCAACCAGAGCTGGATGCTTAAGATTCAGATTTTGGCTGTCCTTTGGACCTTCGGTTCAGACTTATTTGATAGCAATGTTTGACCTGGAGTCAGGACACCCAAGGAGTATACATCCCAGCCCTGGCCCAGCTTTGCTCTGTCTCTGTGTCAGTGGCTGGGAAACGAGTTGTGGGTCTCTTCTGTATCAATTGTGGTTTTTCAGCACCTCCCTATTGGTGTTTGATATTCTTTTCCCTTCCTGCAGTGACAAATCTCTTGAGTTTTCAACAAGAAGTTCAGGGAAATCCTGGGGCATTATGCATTGCTGATTTATTTTTATTTCTCCTAATTTCTCTTTACCACCTGATTGGCAATTAATGCTTTACCCGACACTTATCCTCAGCCTTGGAGATTTATTTTTGCCAACTGATCTGGAAGATAAGAGAGAAATCAGACTTTTTTGATGTTCTGCCTTAACTATCAGTTACTTAATTTCTTCTAATGAATCTAATTTGATATCCTGAGAAATCTCCAAAAATTTTTTTCCTGAGATGTTTCCCCTCCAGGCACTCAAAGATGCCCATCTTACCAGCTTGCAGATCTTCCTTTCTCCCTGGTGTTTTGCTGAAACAGAACACACAATTCTTTTGATGTAATCTCACATAAATCAGCCTCTTTAGCCACTCCATCATTTTTACTGTACTTCTCTGAATACCTTCCAATTTGTTCTCACTACTGTTACTGAGCTGTCCAGAACTGAATGCAATATTAATATTCCACACACTGTATATAGTGGCTGTCAGGCAAAGATTAGGAGCTTTATGAAGATTGATTGGTTAAAACTCCCAATGCCACCAGTGATCGTGGAGTCAGTGACTATTATTACCCCAAATTTGAAAAATTCCACTCATCTACTTATCAAAGTCAATTCATGTTTTTGATGGTTGAGTGAAATGTTAGCTTTCCTTATCCTCACTATGGGGAAGGGTAAGCCAATAGATCTTGGCATCCAGCCACAAAGTCTCATATCATAATAGCATTATGGTATTTGTAGGCGCCTAATGGAGCTGCCAACCCTGGGTTCAGTGCTGAGCACTGCCTGTTCACTGCACAGGAGGGCTCGGCCCTTCAGGAGTCAACTGCAAGCCAGAGAGCTGGGAGAGAAGCAGCTAAGTGAGCAGACGAGAAATGATGATGGGGAAAAGGGTCTCAAATCCCTGTTCCTCTCTGACACTGGAATCTATGTCCTCCCCTATAGTCTCCAAAATAGAAATAGGACTCGGAGGAATGGGACATTTCATACAACCTGTCTGAGGTCAACAATCACTTTTTTTGTTTACTTCAAGCAGCTTAAGACACTCCTAGGCTGGTGCTCAGCTCTAAGGAGTACTTCAGTCTCCAGATGTTCAGTTTACAGTGACTATAGTATCTTCTAAGGGCTGTGTACAATTAAAACATTACAAAACTGTTCATTAGAACAAATAGCTCTGTATAAGGCTTAATGTAATAAGATGAGTATTTTGTGGTGGGCCATGGCATATTATACAGATGAACATTTTCTTAGTTACTACAAACAGGTAGGGAGGATAGCTGGGCTTCAGGAACTGTTTATATGGCACCTTGAAACATGCCACAAGCAAAGAACCTAAACCTGTGTGGTATATATTGTTGCAATGAGTTAAAGAAAGCATAGTTATGTTGTGTCCCTTCCTGATGGGGTTTAACCCCATCCCTGAGCTAAGCACCACACAGCCCCTCGCTCACTGCTGCCAGCACAAGGGGATGGGGTAGAAAATCAGAAGACTAAAAGTCTTTTGCGGAAAGGGGCCAGAAGTGTCTAAAGGATATTTGTTCACTTACTAACGGCAGCTGAAATCAGACTTTTCACCCATAGCTGTTCTAATGAGTCCCTCCTACTGCCCTGCCCACAGACTTAAGCACAATTCATAGAATCATAGAATCATAGAATCATAGAATCATAGAATCATAGAATCATAAAATTTTTAAGGCTGGAAAAGACGCCTAAGATCATCTAGTCCAACCATCAACCCACCGCCACCAAGTCTACCCTTAGACCATGTCCTCAAGCACTGCATCTACCCGTCTTTTAAACACCTCCAGGGATGGGGACTCAACCATCTCCCTGGGCATCCTGTTCCAGTGCTTGAGGACTCTTTCAGTAAAGAAGTTCTTCCTAATATCTAACCTAAATTTTCCCTGGACCAACTTGAGGCCATTACCTCGAGTTCTGTCACCTGTTACTGGGGAAAAGAGACTAACCCCCCCTCACTGCAACCTCCTTTCAGGTAGTTGTAGAGAGCAATAAGGTCTCCCCTCAGTCTCCTCTTTTCCAAACTAAACAACCCCAGCTCCCTCAGCCGCTCCTCGTAGGGCCTGTTCTCCAGACCCTTCACCATCGTCGTTGCCCTTCTTTGGACACGCTCCAGAACCTCAACATCCTTCTTGAAGTGAGGGGCCCAAAACTGAACACAGTACTCGAGGTGAGTCCTCACCAGTGCAGAATACAGGGGGATTATCACCTCCCTGGTCCTGCTGGCCACACCATTCCTGATGCAAGACAGGATGCCATTGGCCTTAATTATAAGTTACTAGGTAACAGTTGGCTCACAGTCTGCCCAGCCTGTGAATCCCACAAATCTGACATCATGCTTGAGCTTACCAAACTGTACCCTACACTAGTATGGGACATGACCAGAAAAAAATGTAGATGGTTTGCTGGAAATTAAGAGAAAAATGCAGATTTGCCACAGCAATGTAAGTAAAAAGCAGCTTAACCAATTCCTGGTTGTCCTCAGCATCTTTGTAAATGTGCACTTGAGGAGAGGCTGTATTTACAGGGTGGTACTTTGATTTCGGATGGTCATGAATGAAAATATGATCACACTTGCACTTTTCTGCCTCATTTCAGATGGAGATGAAAGTGTACCTGAAACCAGACAAACAAGCCCTTGGAGCTTCTCTGTCTGAACTCACTGTGAAGCATATGGCAAGCATCTTCATGGTGTAGATGAAGCAATTTGTGTAGTCTCAGAAGCATGTTGATGGATACACTCACATACACTCACTGCACTCACATTCACTCACTTCATACACTCACAGTGGAGGCACTGATTAATGTGGTAGGATTCTGTAAATTAGGATGGTGGGTCAAGATTGCTCTGAGAGTCTCATGGTGCTGGAGGATTTTTCCTATACTGGGGTAACAGGACTGCCCTGAAGCAAGTCCAAGTTCAAAATCAAGTCTCTGTTTTGAAGGAAGTAGTAAGTGATAAGGGTGAGATATGAGAAATTATGGGCTGCAAACAATCCTCAAAGGTTCTAGAATTAGTTCCTGAAGTTATCGTGGGCCAGATTTCCATGCCAACAAGTTTCCTGAAGAAAATATATCTGTTCTACACATACTGATGAGGGAGGACTGCAGAATTGCCATGGAAAACCAATCTGTATGGTATGGAGTGTTTTCCAATATTTTTTAAAGTTAATGGAAAAAGTCCAGTGGTTTAATTGTGCATAGTCCATCACTCCTCTCTGAAAGGTTGCTTGGCTCTGCTAAGTTGTGGAAAGGAATAAACCAAATGCTCCTAAATTCACAGCTCTTAGTACATAGGAGAAAATTACCAGCTAACCTCTGGTCTGTTTCCAGATGATGTTAATCAGAATTCTATCACTAATTGGCTCATTTAATGGCTTATTCAGAACATCTTCTAGCATGTTTTTATGCATATTGGAAGGTACTGTTGGCTTTGTGCAGCCTGTATAGGTTTTCTTTTTAGGAACAATGGTGCCAACTTACTTCAGATTCACAAATTGCAGAAAGAGACTTTGCTGACAGAACTCCATTATCACTAAGTTTCAAAAGAGATATCAACCCTAGCTTGACTTTTCCTGTACATTTCTCATGCTTTGGGCATAAGCAGCATTTTCCCAAAATAAAAGATTTTGAAAAATAATTGTCTCACAGTTACATTAATTTCATATCTATTCTTTATATTCTTTATATATAAATTCTTCAAATTCTTTAATATCTATTCTTTGGTATGGATATTGGCATTTTTCAGAGGATTCAATCAATGCCTGTACCTGATAAAGATTTTGGCATATTTGCACAGCTTCTGCCTGCCTGCACACAACATTTTGCAGGCAAAACAGCATTTACATGTGTTGACTTGTAAGTATAAACAGGGATATTGAAAAGTGATAGTGGCCAGAAAAATGTATCAACAACAGTGCGAAGAGATCTGCCTTCAGGATATTATTTCTGTACATAGAGCATTAGTGTTTGGAGTATTGTGCAAACCATGACTGAGAAACTCTCACCTCACTGGTTATTTTTGATCTATCAATGAGGCATGAAGACAGCAAATCCCTTGGTGGTTGGCAGGAGACATTGATTCATTTCACAGGTCTCAAGAGGGCAAAGACCAAACTTAATAACCTGAGAAGTGAACATTTTGAGAAGTCTGATGTGGAGCAGGGCCTCCTAGCTCCTGACGCTTACTCAGCTGAAAGTTGTTCACTTTGTGGAAATTTCTGAGAAGGCCAGAAATAACAGCATACTGTTCCTCTTTAGAAATCCCTATTCCCTATCCCCTTCCTTTCCATTCAGGAGTTCAGAATGCTAAATCAAGGGTCCTATGTAACCTCTGTTCTCTCCCTTTCCACCCCTGACTTCATGCAAGGATATCAGTAGAGGTGTACCTCAAGCACAGTGCTGAGGTAGTCTGCTGTGTTTCACTGTGGAAAAGGGTGATTCCATGAACAATGTTCCCATATGACCCACCCCTTGTTTAGCTCCTGTTCCTTGCACAGGTCACTGGCTCCTTCCTCCCCATGGCCGGTGGTACACAATTTCTGGGGCATTGGCCACTACTGCTTCTAATAGCTCATCCCCCTATTTCCAGGAAAAGCGGTAGCATTTTCATGGTTATCTTCAACAAAGTAATTTGATTTTTCAGTGGGAATTAGCAATGATTTACCAAAAAGGGCCAACTGCATTTTTTTTTTTACAAGCAAGAATTGGGGGCTTCAGGTTTCTGTGCTACCAAAAGGAATAAGAAAGAAACAAAATCACCATGGAAAGCATGGTTTCCACAGAAATCTTTAATTAATGAAAACTTTCTTCCCAAATTCCACCCGAGCTTCTCAGCCTGAGGGTTTCTGTGGACAAAGCACTTCAGAGATCCCAGAGAAAACTGGTAGGAAAAACACTAAAACCTGGGGAATGTGATTGAATATGGGCCATGTGAATCTGAGCTGTAACAGCTTAAGATAAGATTGTCAAATTGAACAGAGATTTTCTGCTTGTAAGGATCTGAAAGATAGGTGTGAAAATCAGGAAATGGTCATTATTTGATGTCTCAACTTTCTTTTACTTCCCACGGTTTTTTTTAGGGTTTTTTTTTTGTTTTTTTTTTTTTGTAACTTTAGTTTGTATTTATCCAACTGGACCACCTTATTTTGATTTTCTACACACTACTGTGGCTCAGGTAGGAATTTAGCAGATGTATAGGAAATGTAAGCAAGCTATAAAAGAAACAAAGATTATTACGAATTGAATCTTCAAAAGGTGTTTAAGGTCATGCTTATGGTGTTTCAATGAAATTTAAAGCAGTGGAGTGACTGGCATTAAAGGGTACAGAAAAAATATAATGTCCTTCCCATGGGAAAAATGTAATTTCAGCACTAAGGACAAACAAACAGTTGGAACAAGCAGTTGAACTAAAACTTAACAGTTTATTTTTTAAAGAAAACCATGCATTTAGAAATGCTGAAAAGCTGTCTCCAGTTTTAGGTTTGACCTTATTCTTGGCATATCCTTTTCCCACATGGGTCTGTGGTGCCCTATGGCCCCTGGGATCTCGTGGCTGCCCCTTGACACCACTCATCCTGGAGTACTGACCAAGCCAGGCAAGAGGCTGGTGGACAGGGTTGCACCCCTGCAAGGCTCCCATGATGTGGGGCAGACAGTGGGCATCATGTCAACTCCGAACAAAATGTTGGAGACCTTCTGCACTTTGTTTTGTGTCTTCTGTGGAAAATTCCACTGGAAATGATCCATTTCAGTGGACAATGTTTATAATATTTAAACAGACACATTTTTGATAAGAAAAAGTGTGGGGGCTCTGCTCAAAATATTTCAACTAACTACTTAACAGAAGAACTACTCATCAAACTTTTAGTCTAAAAACAATGGATTTACTATATTTGTTATTAGAGAGATTTCCAGGGAACTAAACCCACTAATGAATCAGGAATAAAATTAATCTTGCTTTTATTTTTCATCCAAAACTAACAAGCAACCATAACCTTGAAAACAATGAGCTATATTGCTGGACAGACTTAATTTTCATTGGTTTTTTTTTTCAAGACTGTGTGTTGCCAGTTAATAAAATGACCTGCATTGGAAGGATTCAGTATAGCTTTTTAAATGCTTCAAGGTGATCAAAATGTTTAAGGTTGATTCATGTTAATTCTTTCAGTATGTTTTGCCTTTCTGAAAAATCCAGAAATGTTTTTGGGCCAAGCCGTGCTAATGCAGCTCTAATGATTACAATTTAATGCAATTCATAATGTACTTAAGTAAACAGAGCTTATAATCTTTAATGAGACTTTGCATTCTCTGGACCAAAAGATCTTAAGTCACACCTGGAAGCAAGATTCCTAAACCTCTTGGATAATTCAGAAAACCTTCCTTTTCTGGGTATATTTCCTGCAAGGGAGGCTGCTGGTTGCGCACACCCTATTAGAAATGGATAACTGATCAGAGCAGGCACAGCTGCAGCAAAGGCACATTAACTCCTCCCAAAAGGCCAGAATACCACATCTACTATTCCTGATCACATCAGGCCATAGTACAGAGATCGTTTATACTTGCCTCATGACTGACTGAGCAAATGATGTGAAATGATCCATCCCTACAGCTCTGACCTCATGGTTTTGCAAGCACCCAGAAGGAGACAAAGTTCACTAAGACATCTCTTCCAAGTTTATTTCGGATTTGGTGGAGTATGAGGTCTTCTGTTTAGGATTTTATTATCTAATCTGTTCTCTAACATACTGTGTTAAAAACAAACACTCATCATCTGTTTCCAGACACAGAAACAGTCCTATAATCCTTCCACCTTTGTACAATGCATTCCAGCCACAAATTATGGGGTTTTTTTCAGTATCCCTGATGTCCTGTTTAGAATGAAGAATGACTCTCTCTTTGGCCTGGGCATCGTTATTTACAAGTGTTTGTAAAATGTCTAGGACCAAGAAGGAAAGGGGAGAAAAAAGGCCAAAGGGACTGAAGGTGGGAAAGGACCATTAGCAACTGTTTGTTTTATTTAAAGTGAAAGTTCATTCTGGTGCTGTTTAAAAAAAATAAACCTATGCATTTTATTACATGTACTCGGGCCCAGTACAGGCTATTTTGGCAAGAAGGCTACAGTGAAAAGTGGTTTTTTTTTTCCCCACTGATGACATGCAGGGTCTAGTTGGCATATTTGCTTACCTATGCTTGTGAGACTCAGCAAGGCTAAGCCATCCAGGGGCTGGCATTAACCTTTGTGTTTCATTTGTTTTTCTTTATAACAAAATCTGTAAACGATGAAGCTCATGAATATGCCAGCCCCACTACCGAAGGCTTTGCTCTCAACAGAGTCACAAGCATTAGCGGATTAGCAAACCTGGCTCAGATGCTTCTACCGAGGGGTCTCTGACACCTTTCCCCAGCTAGAAACTTCTTGCAGAGCTGCCCAGCTCATGCTGGCTCTCATGCATCCCCTTAGGTTTGCAGGGAGAGGGACTGTGGTGACAGGTTGTCCACACTGAGCCCCTGTGCCACAGCCAGCCCCCAGCCTCACTGCTCAATAGAGAGGACTGAGACAGGCTGAAAGCATTTGTCTTTCTTCCCTCACTGCTGCACCATTAACATCCTGAGCAAAAATCCCCTCTTGAAATACTTCATCCTTCAAACTTTCCTGGCTTTCCTGCAGAAATGTGCACTTGCTTTTCACATTAGAAGAAAATAAACATAGCTTCTAGGTCTGCTTAATCAAGAAACCCACAACATTTATTTATTTATTCAGCTTTTTGGACCAGACCAGTCATGAAATCCTCTGTTTTCTGTGGTTTTAGGACCCTCCAGCCTTTCTGTAACATTTCTGTTTGCTTAGGTCTCTCTGCTCCCTGTCTAGTAATGTTTTTTCTTCAGACACCTCCCAGTTCTCTGCGTCTCCCTTCTAGGAAATAGTAGGTGTATTTACACAGGCTGGATTTCCCCCATCTTCTCCCCTTTGCCCTCTTTAGGCTCTTTGGGTGGAGGATGGAGGGAAGAGAGCAAAAGCGAATGGTGGTGAAGGAGGAAAAATGAAACCCTGCCTGTTGAAAACCATAGCTCCAGATGAAACTCAAGTTCCAAATATGGGGCCAGAAGGGTGTATATTGCAGTCAAAATTATCACTAAACTGGTTTTCCAACATGCAGATTCTCTTCTCAGTTTTCATCTGGAAATTTTAACTTTTCTACCATTTGATACCTTCATAAAGCTTCTGGTTTTGATAAGGTTGCATTTTCTGTCAGGAGAATTTTTTGTTATACATATTTGATCAGATATGTCATTGCACATGGCATACTCTGCCACTGTGTCTTGGACACCTTACATAAAAACACTCAACATGTCCAAGGGTTCTTTCTAGTTGTTAGCTCATTTTAAGGTAGATTTTTAAATTTTTTTAACAAATGAAGAATACAAGAACACAGTGACACTTGCCTTGTTTCTGTAAGTTTGTTGTTTTTGCTTTTGTTTTTGGGTTTGTTTTTTTTTTGTTTTTTTTCTGGGTGCTTCTAAACAGCCCAGAGAATATTTCTGTTCATAGTACATTCCTCCACACTTGTTTACAGTCTTGTCATTTTGCTGCCCCATCCCACAGCTACCTAGAAGTCTATATTTGTATTTCTGTTTTGTTATTCCTATTATTCCCTTGAGGAAGAGGTTTCATGGTCAAAGTCAGCAAATAGGCTTTAATAATCCAATATTACCATAGCAAGCCAAGGCAGTTCTTTAGGAAGGACAAGCTGTGGAGTTTATTGAGCCAGACCTGTTATAAACCTGCTGCAGTCTGACCAAGGTGATTGCTGGTAGGCCTCCAGGTATTTATATTGGTCAAAACCACTTAATTTGCAAGACAAAGCAAAAATGTCAAGAGCTTTGTGTGTGTGGTCTCCTTGAGGCTTGCTGTTTTCTGAGTTATTTAATTTGGAGAGAGGAAAAACATATTGTGGGCCAGTTTATTTTATAATTTACTACTCAGTAAAGAAAAGAAATGCCTTTGGGGCCCAAATTAGCTTATAGCAGTATCACTTGGGGACTGCACTGTGCAGAACACCAAAGTGAAATGTTTCCACTCTAGCAATGTGGAGAGGTTCCTGTCAGGGAAGAACACCTGAGTTGTGGCTGGTGTTGGCTACTCCAGGAGGGGTGTATGGGCTTGATTTTCATTTTTCACTATGTGTTGTTCACAGTCTTAGTTTAGGTTCATTACATTGCATGGTGAATCTACAAAATGTGCTTGATAAGCAAGCAGAGGATTGATAATGTTGACATCTTGTTTGGGACAAATCTACTTCCATTGCATTCAAGCATCCCTGTGGGTCTGTGCAGAACATGTCTCCTGTGGTGGGCAACAGCTGCCTTTAGCCAAAAAAAGAAAATTTGTATTGCTCATCTCATTTCTTAGAAGTTTCGGCAGACATATGGGCAAAACGGGTCATAGGAATGAATATAGTAGTTAATTCTAACAATGATAACATTTCCTTTGGCTGGGGCTGATGTACAGAGGACATCAGTCCTGGCTTTGTTGCTGCTTGGCAATGATCTGGGTTTTCATTGAATCAACATTTTGCTTCTGGTACTAAGACTCCAAATTACTTTATGGATACTTCATTTCCAAAATTGTTCTTGGAGGTTTTGTGGTAAGGCTTCCTTATTGCACCATAGCCCCAGCATGAATGCCCTGTGGGGACAGAAAGAACCGGGAATACAGGATGATGGAGGCAAAGGAAATATCAGTTGAATTCCTGGAGCTCCTGGAGGATTACAGCATCCCCAGGAGAGCCAGAGGCAGTGCAGCCACTCTCTCAGGTGGCTACAGCTGGTCCCATGCCTTGGGTCTGCCACAGGCAGCTTCAGCAAGAGGCATCAAGTCACAGGTAGTGGGAAAGCTGATATGAGAGCTCTGTGGCTGTAGGCAAGACAGGTTGCTGCCAGGGCTGGATAACTGTGATTGGCTCAGAAACAAAGACAAACATTTATAGATGTTCAGTACAAGCACTTATAGACACTTGTATAGCACATGGCATCCCAGTATTAGGTCAGACACCACCCTAGAGAAGAATTCACTCAATGTGCATAAAATTATTCTTGCCTTTGCAGCAGAATGGTTTAAGCTATCCTGACACATAGAAAACTTGTTGGGCTCACAGTGGGGACCTCAGTCCTTTTGGTGAGTGACTTTCCCAACAGGCATAGTGTACTGGGAGAGGGGCAGAGTCTTAGCATGCTGATGGCCAGCCAGGGAGTAGGCAATGGACCTGCCTGGGACAACTCTATTCTCTACTGTCAGTCGGGGCATGCAAAACTCCACTGTTTCACCATTTCACACAGTACCGCAACACTGGCTGACAAGTGCACACTGCTTTCCTTCCATGTTTTCAGGGTGAGAAAAAACTGTGGGGAAGATGCAGTTGGCATTGGAGAGCTTCCTGTCCACAGGGAGCTTCTTCTCCTGAAATGCTTCTTTTGTGACAGACACTTAGGCTTGCTGGACTTGTGCACCTGCAAAGGGAAAGGAAACGTTAGCGAGCCTTGGAATAGGCTGCAGTAACTACAGTAACTACCTGTGTTCAGGCAAAAGCTATGCAGGGCCTGCAGGTTCCTGGGTACTGCTGGTGCCCCGGCTGCAGCCTCAGGAGTGCAGCTAGAGAGTAGAGGTGCTGCCAAGCACTGGAGAGTGAAGGAGCAGGCAGGGTGAAGCGTCACAAGCTGGAATCTAGCCATGGTGCTATGCTGAGCATTTCTCCGCTTGCAAAAGTTGCCATGGTATTTTAATAACTGTGGGTGATTTAACGGCCCATCTGGAAGACAGCAGCACTGGCACATCTGGGTTCATGCTGCACACATTGCCTACAATTTTCTAGCAAGGCAGCTTTCATTTAGCAACCAAGGGGTAACCTGTGTTGTGCCTCCTTTGGTACCAGCATGTTCACATGTGTTGGAAGGTCTGTTCTGTGTTCCATGGTTACAAATGTACTGTGTCTCCAGTTTGCAATGTTCTTCATCTAAAGTTGGGGACCAGGTCAGGTGTAGAGAAAAAGTAAATTGTGTACACATGCAAAGACACCTCTGCCTTTCTCCTGTATCTGTCATTCAGCTCAGACTGAGACAGGAGCATAAATTTCCATCCAACAGAAGCATCTGTGCAGTTCAACTTTCTGTGCACTGTGGCACAAAAAAAGGCAGCTGTTCCCACTCTTCAGTGGCCTATGCAATTGCATGTAGGAAGTCTTCAAAAAGTTCTGTCCCGATGTCCAAAGCCCAATTGATGCCTCTTGGTGAATGTGGTTTCTCTGATTTATTTCAAAACTTCTCCACTTCAGGCTGGTACAGACTGTGCTGAAGAATCCAGTTTCAAAATGCTGCCTTTGCAAATGTTATACAGCTGTTTTCTAGTCCTTTCCTCTAATTCTTCTTGCCTTTTGATAGCGACTATCAGGAGACTCGGGAAATAATAAATAGAAATGTTGTTTAAGTTTATCTTAGGAGAATATGGGAAGTTGGCTCAAGAAACTTTGCTGATTATCTTGGCTAGTCTTGGTCATTTCCTTTGGCATATCTCTAATTGCTTTAAGAAACATGTTCACAGTGAGCCAACTTCTAATACTGTAGATTCAACTGCTTGATTTCAGATATGTGGCCATGTTCTGCCCCCTGCCTTACTGGGATTGCTCCAACATAACAAAAGTGTAATTTGTCCAATGGCTCACAGGTATTTGATTTGATAATTATAACTTATTGATTTCAGCATATTTGTGTTTTGGATGCAATTTTAAAACTCTAGGAGAGATAGCAAATAGGAGGGAGAGGGCATAAAGCAAACTACACAATATATCTAATAGATATGTGACATCTAATTTAAAAATCTGTTGTTCTCTTTCAACAGAAGAGGAAGAAAGTAATGCAGCCATATTCCCTGTTTCCCCAGGATATTGGCACAAGTCCTAGATCCACTGAAATTTATAGGGAGATGCAATTAATTAACTTCAAATACCAGATTAGCTCATGGATTTAATATATCTCTATTCTGACAAGGATGTAAGAAAAGCCTCTGATTAATGATCACAACCTTGCTCAGGTATTTGAGGGCTTTTACATACTAGTGACAGCTTTTTCTGGGATTCTGAATCACCAGCACACAGTGACTTCAAAGTCAGTGTCTGCTGTACATTATAGGTACTCATTGTTTAGTCACCGACTTTAGCAGCACCCAGATTTCATTCTGGTGTATCCTTTGATATTCTTCTTTAATAAGCAAAACACAATAAAGTCTACTTTAGCCCAAAGGCTATCGCATGCTCTGAAGAGCTTGTGGAGTTTGGCTGAAGACAGTGTCTTGTCTTAAATATTGATCTGAAGCCCAGAGCTGGAGGAAGTGAATGGATGAAGTTAGTCAAAGAGGGAGGACAGAAGTGGTTGCAGGGGATTGTCACCATGTACAAGCTATCACTACTACTGTCCAGACCTTGTGCAGTAGGTGATAGCGGTTTGTTGTCTTTCAAATAAAGTTTATCTCAAGATGCTCATACAGTTTCAGACCTACCCATGAATACCACTCTCTCAGTGATTGCAGAGGGAGAGTTTTTGAGTTCATTTATACTTCTGTAAATCCAGCACTTCTACAGCTAAATTTATAGCTGACTCCAGCTGTAGTTCAGTTCTTCTAAATCACATCTCGAAGATGAAGCACATGATCTAGCCCTAAGAACAGAAACACAATTTCTACTATTAACAATTGAAGTAAAACCTAGCCCTCTCTATCTTAGTCATTCATAATGTCTGAGCTAGGATTATGAAAGGAGGCCCTGACTTTGCTTTCTGCACAAGGTGACTCTGGCATTTTGATGATGAGCCTGTAGCATGCAACTGGAACACACTCTATCACCCAGTGGAAAGTCCCCCTGCAGCTGCAGCCCAAGGAACATCCAGCAGCAGATCAGAATCTCTTCTGAGGCTAAGTGTGGAGGTTTCTCTGCTTTGTGTTCTGTGAGGTGTTAAGATTTTTTCCAGTGGCAAAACAGGTCTCAGAAGCTCCTGGGTTTGGCAGTTATGTTTTACACCCCTGCCATTGCATGTGGGCAGCTCTTGGTAGAAGATCTCTGCAGCTTAGATAATAGTTGATTTGGTTTGTCAGCCTGGGTCATTTCACTGATACAACCTATGAGGTGGCCCTACTTGAGTGCCACTGAGAAAGCCCAGCCCAGGCAAGTGTCAGAGACTCTTATATCAGTTTTGCTATTGAAGATGGAGCCACCTCCTTAGGTTTTGCAGCCATGCCATCAGAAAGGCAGACCTCACATGCAGCAGATGTGGTTTAGTAAGATGATGTAGTTTTGGCAACCAGTAGCTCAGACATGTACAAAAACCTTAAGCTGGCTTCTCTGTTGAGCTTAGTTTCATTCATAGAATAAAATTAGTGGGTCACGTTCCTGGCTTGTTTTGGGCACAGTGAATGGTTTTCATAGGATTTCCACTGATTAAACTGTATGAATTTCCATTGCTACCAGCAGAGTCCAGACATGCTCTTCCAGGCTGGTGGAAGTGTGTCAGGGAGCTGTGCAGAAGGTATCTTACATGTTGGTCTTGGTAAAGAACCATTTCAAATGAGTTCTGTGATCCTGATTCCCTATCCACTTCAAATAGTATATATTGGGAGAGGTCCTATAGAAACCACTCTGTCAAACAGAGGAGAAAGGAGATCCCTGCTTAAACTCCCTTTTAACTATTGCATCAGGTTTCCAGTGCAATATGGTACAAAGAATAGACACTTCCTTAGGATGCCCTTTATTTAGCTAATTACATCTCTGAAATAATAAATTCCTTATGTGAAAAACCATAGTCTGATCCACTGTCAAGCACGTGGAACAGGTTCCCCTTTTAGGTCCAAATGAAATAGCTTAATGGGCTGTTACAGACAGGTCTGTGTAAGTAGATTGATTTTTCAGTTCCAGCTGCGGTGCTGGGAAGACAATGACTCAGTCCCAGTGGTACTTTGCAAAATTAGGATTATTGCATAACCTTGAACCCAAGTTTCCTTCCACTGACACTGGTTTTGCTCTGCAATTGCACCATTCGCTTCCACTGAGCCTTTAAGCCAAACAACTTTTGGAGCTGAACGTTGCTGTCAGGTCTCCTGGCTTCTATGAGGAAGAAGCCATGTAATTGTTTGCTGGGTGTAAATCAGCATAGTGATGTGAGAGCAGTCTTGTCAGCAAAACATGGACTCCTTGTACACCACTGCATTCTGGCCTGCTGTGATCAATTCCTCCACTTCAAAGCCCAACAGCAGCAAAGAGTTTCAGAAAGCTGCTGACAAATTTCAGGGACTCCAGCAAGCCTTCAAAATGAGAGCCTGATTCAGTAAACCCACTTCAGGCAACATTTGAAGGAACATTTATTCTGAATTTTGGAGCAAGCTGGTGCTCAAAACCATTCATAAACTGCTTCCATCTTCCAGTCCCCTATTGCAGGCCTCCACCAATCACTTAGATCTATTTCATTTTTCAGGATGATAAAATTTTAAAAATAAAACCTAGCATGTAAGCAGCTTCCAGCATGTGTCAGGAAGAGATAAGTCACCCAAAGCTGTGATGACCCACTAGGGTGCTTTACGCAGAGTCAGTCTACGCAGTCCTTATTAGGATCTTTCTCACTCTCTCACACTTCCTTTTGGTGTTTGCTGTGTAAACTGAACAGCACCTGAGCTGGCATCTTGAACCTCACCAGTCTTTTATGGAGTTCAAATTGAGTTCAAATGTTCTAATTAAAATGTGCCCTTCCTCTCTATCATTAGATATCTGGAAACAGATGATTGGAGCTTCCTGGCTGGGGAAGGTTGGTCAATGGCCTTATATCCATGGGGTGAAAGATCTCTGCTGGGAAAGAAATCTTGACTCAAGTGGTCTGTGTAAAGACATCTATTAAGTCGGAGCAGTAGCAGCTGTGTTAAGACTTTAACTCTTCTCACCACAGTATTTTGGGAAAGGATTTTGTCCTCCAAAGTTGGTATATGAGTCTCTAACTCCCTGTTCAGACCTCATGTGTGTGACTGGCTTTTTGCCTCCAAGCATCCAGGATGGTGATCACATGTTAGCTGCTACTTGTCTTCTCATGGGATGAGATTTGTTCTTCCCATTGGAATAGTTCTGGGAACTGGAGGCAAAGAAGGAGGAAGAGAACCTTTGTGAACAACTGACTTTCTGCTACAGCTGATAAAAGAAAAGAGCTAGGGTCATCCCAAAATAATAATAAAAAAACATACTTTAAAAAATGTGCTGACCCCCGGTCATATAGCATTTTCTCTACCCAGTGGCAGAGATTCATTAAATTTTTGGCACTTTTATTTCATTTAAGAAATGAATCACCAGTCTCTGTGGTCCCAAGTTTACTTTAGAATAGGGAATAAAAGCCTATTCCCTTGAAAAACAAAAGCTAAATACTCCGAGACCATCTGAGTTATTTTTTAAGCAAGAGCTCAGTACAAGTCTGCCACTGGTAGCACTTCATCTAGAACAGCAAATTTCAGAAAAAAAATGGTTGCAGCTGCTGCAATTTGAACCTGTGAGCCAATCAGAGTTCACTTCAGTTTGAGTTTATTTCCTCATTGCTTCCTTTTTCAGAGGAGGAATTTATACAAACCTGCTCTATGGGTAGGCAAATTCTAGCCCAAGTCCTTCTCAGACTTTAAGCTATTTACAGGAGTAAGAGATCTGCTGTCAGTAGAAAACACAGAGGAACTCTTTCCCACCAAACTCCTGAGGTATTTTACTAGCTTTAATATCAGGTCTGAATTTCCTGTTTGCCCCTTAACCCATGCAAAATAATCCCCACCATGGCTAATATACCAAGATTGATCAGAGGTCTCCTGAGTTCTAGGCCTGTGATGCCACAAGATTGCAGGAAGAAACACGCCTTCATCAGCTGTAGCTGTTATGGTCCCATTGCCACTTCTGAAAGAGGAAAGGACAGTCCTGCGGGGTGCTCAGCAGTCAACCACTGAGGATCTCCCCTTCCCAAGGGCTTACTGTTCCCTTTATAGAACCTGATTCATTCTTCCCCTGACAGCTCACATGCTTAGATCACAGGATCACAGACTGGTTTGGGTTGGAAGGGACCTCAAAGACCATCTTTTTCCAACCCCCTGCCATGGTCAGGGACACCCTCCACCAGACGAGGTTGCACAAAGCCCCATCCAACCTGGCCTTGAACACCGCCAGGGAGGGTACAACCACAGCATCTCTGGGCAACCTTTGCCAGAGCCTCATCATCTTCACTGTAAAAAATGTCTTCCTTGAGTTTGCTTAGGCTCTGGCTCCCTGAGCAGCCCATTTGGCAGAAGCTGGGGCTAATACTGGAAGTAACAACCTGAGTCCCCTCTGCCCCTCAGCAACTTCCTTTCTTATGCCAACACAAGAAGTGAAGCACAAAGCAGAATTTGATCAAATCACTGTTGCTTTCCCAATCCAGTGCATGGCAGACAGGCTGTGTTTCCTCTGGGAACAGGGCTGCCTGAAAGGGCTGCATAAGAACAGCCCCTTCAGAAGGCTCCCCTTCAAGTTGCTGATGCAGCCCACCACTAAAGAACCAGAGGCTCATTTGCCTGTAAATATTTTTATTGCAGTAGTAACACTGTTGAAGCTGTGATGAAAAGATTTAGGCCAGTCAAGGTTTGTAAGCACAGATAACATATTCTATTAGAGTAGCTAATACTGTTGGAAAAAACAGACACACTTTTGGAAGCAATATTATCCTTTATTATCTCACCATTCCTCCTCTCCTGTGACACCCCACCATCCCTCATCTGAAACAATAAATACTTACAAAGTGGAAGGAAACCTGACCCTGTGGGGCAGGTAAGAGACAAAGGCTTGTGTCTGACTCCTGATCCCCGTACCTCTCCCACTGGTATCGCTAAGAAATCTCCCAATGCTCAAGGGCATTGCATGGCCCCCGCCTGCCCCGCTGTTCTGTGCCAGAAACAACAATGAGAAAACCCTCTCGCAGCGGCGTCAGTAATGAGCATTTCTGATTAGGGTCCCTAGTCTGGCCTCTTTGTGCCCCTCTGTCAGCACCTTGCAGGTCAGTGAGAATCTGTTGCCAGTTGGAAGTTACGGGCTCGTAATGTACTTAGCATGAATGAAGGGATGTTAGGTTGGATATTGGGAAAATACTTCTGAAGTATGGTTATTGATACACCAGAAAAGATTTGTCTGGTATCATTGCAGGATTTCCTTTGCCAAAGAGGCTCAAGAGGCTAGAGGAACATTTGTAAAAAATGACTTTACCTAAAAATACCTCATGCTGCCTAGGGGGAAGGTAGATTGACAAAGTCAGGTTGATGTCAGCTCCTTTCCTGGGAGCCCATTTTCATTTCAAGGCTGCCCATCTCCATGACACACTTTGAAGGCCAGTCTCAGCTCTGCAGTCTTGCTCTGCCCACTTGCCATGGGAACCAAGGAGCTGATTTCAGCTCTCTCTGAATTTGGGAGCCACGTGCTTTCTACTTGGTGGTCCTGTAGGGAAACAAATTTCTGAGCAGAGCAGCCACATATAACCTAACAAGAGCCTTTTGTTGACCTTCCTACTGCTGTCACCCAAGTGAGGCATATCTAGCTCCAGGGGATGTAGCCACCAAGCCCTCCTCTCAGACGAATAGCATTTTCTACACAGACCACGATCCCCTCACTCTTGATGAACTTCCAGCAGTTTTTCAGGAGTGAGCCCCAGAAAAGCACCTTTGCAGAAGTAGCAATAGGGGGAAGAGAGAGGAAAGGATCACAATGTGGGTTTCAATAACAGTTTTCAACACCACCAGAAGAGTCTAATAGAGACCAGGACTTGAGCAATTTGCTTAGGCTATGAAATAACAGCGATAGGGGATGGTGCAGAGTCTGGGGTGACAACTGTGTGTCAGTAGGAATGCATGTGCTTGAAATTAAATCAGTACAACTATTTTGAGAGTGGAGAAGACCTTTGGCTCATGCTGATGGGGACAGATGGGCTGCCAGACTTACTCAGGGCAGACTATGAACTGCCTGAATAACAACGTGCCATGTTATCCTCATGTTATTCCATACCACAGTAATCACTTCCATGCTCTGGTAGATGCCCAAGGCAGAAATGATCCCAAAACACTGGTCAAACTAGGGAATATTTCCCCATTTCAGGAGCCAGGAACAGTAGATATACATGAGGACAAGCTACCCAGCTCTTTGTAAATGAAGCTGGCCATCGCTAGACCGCTTTCATTGTCTGAAGAATATCTTCAGCTGGCTCTTAGTAGAAAAGTTATGCTTGCTTCAAAGAAAAATGGGGGGGGGGGGAAGAAGGGAGAAGGGAGAGAGTGATGGAAGGGTTGTGAAAACATGTCAGTTTAAAAAGAAACTTGTTTTCAGTAGTGTCAGTTTCCTTTTTAGCTCTTGTGATTCATATCAGTGTGTGGGTTTTTTTTTTTTTTGTATTACAAATCTAGATCGATTTCATATTAGTGTTTTAGGTTATGTTGGTTTTATTTAAGCTGTACAATATTTAAAAAACCCAAAAAGCTACCTGCTGTCTCTTGGGTTGTTATTGTTACCCTGAGTTCTTTCAGTTGCTGGTTTTAACTCCATTCAGGTTAACTAAAATGTTCAGCTTTCCAGGGCAATGAGTGCAGAACAGTGTGTTTCCTTGCCAGTGGGCACTCTTTGCACTGTAAAACTCAGGTCCTATCTGGTCCTCCATTTGTAAAGATCCATGGAGCACTTTTTGAAGAAAATGGGATTCACCAGGGCTTGTCATTTTGTCCTGTGGGTCCCTGGGGCTGAGCAGATGTTGTTTGTGTAAGGCTTTAGAAAGGCTGTTGAGTAAGAGGCTAATCCATAAAATAAAAGTAAAGACATCAAGAGGGGATAAATTCAAAATGGATCAGAGTAAAACTTTTATAGAAAATATGTGATCAAGCTACAAAACTCATTTCCCATAATATTGTTAGACAAAAATTTGGCAATATCATAAAAGTAATGGACTTATCTATAGATAACAAGCATATCCAAAGTCACAAATAATGAGTGGGAAATTTGTTTTAAAGAATTATTAAAACCTCTGTTTTCAGAGTTGAGACTAATCTTTAATAGGACATGTAAGGAGACTTTCTTGAAAGCAGATAATTATATTATCGTATACATTGGAGGGTATCTTTTCTAAAAGAACTGGTGTCTGCTATCTACTGTCAGAAAACGAGGACTCGTACTACATGAACTTTCTTCTACAGTGCTGTCTCATCTATATTCATACTCTCTCTAAAACTGAGTAGACCTTCAATTAAAATATTTGTCAGTTTTTAAGAAGGAGTGGATAAATGATACTATGATCCTATGAAATCTGTAGATAACAAAAGCCTCCTGAGCCACATTAAGGGGAAGTCAAAACCTCTATTTTCAGGGCTATCACTTCACTAGATCAATCAAGATCTTCATAGATAAACATTTGTATAGAGCAGAAGATTCCCTAAGAGGTTTGTAGCTCTGTATATTTGCAGAGCCCTTTGGCAATCTACCTTTCAGTACACGCAGAGCAATTGCAGCAGGACAGACTTCAGATTAGGATATGGCTGGCTGAAGGTGGGGGAGAGAGGTGTCGTTTTTTGCATGACATGCCCCAAACATCAGAGAACCTAAAAGAAAGATTTTTTTTTCCATGGGCTTTGGCTTCATAAAAATTTGTGATCAAAACGCATGTCCCAGCCTATTCTCCCAGCCAATGCTGAATGTCCCCTCTCCCAGAGCTGATATGTTGATAGGCTTTGTAGTATATCTGACTGATCTAATTGTAGCTGACTGGGTCTCTGATTTATTGTTATTACACATCTCTGTCTTCACACCTCTCTTGGCCACAGTAGCCACTAAGAAGAACCATAGGGACAACTGGCATTCTTGACTGCCAGCCCAAACATATCAGCTGGAAGAAAGACTATTTACCAGATGACATCCTCTCCCCCACAGAGGTTTTGGCAGTCACCCCCCTCCCCGCCATCTCCAGTCAAGAACATCTGGTTATCAGATCAGACAGAGACAGAGCTCTCTGTGACCCCTGATCCTGGCTGCCCTGTCTCTACCCCTAAAAGAGGGACTGCCATTGTCTACTGAAGCAGCTGGTGGCCTTAGACTTGTTCCCATGACCATCCTTCCACCCGCTGCTGGCTGGCCTCAGGCTGGCAGCCCTGGCTGCAAAGTCAGGAGCTGAGAGGGGCAAAGAGCCACCCACAAAGGAGCGTACTCTCCCCCAGGATGCTCCTGGGTCTCCTCTCTCCATGTTGGCCAGGGCTGTACCCATCCACTGGTGCCGCAGGTTGTCATGTGCTGCAGCCAGGCAGTCTCTGGGGCTCTTGTCCTGGCTGAAGAATCAACAACTAGCTAACATGTTATAGTGGAAAGGTGGCACTGTATCAAACTCTGCTGTTGGTGGTGTTGTCAAAAAGCCAGAGCAACCACACTCAAGTCACACCAGTCTACTCTTGTGTGACCAGGAAGTAGTTTGTATGCCTGGACTTGTGTCCTTATCACAGAGAAATTTCTGGCTTTGCAACCTCACCCAGGAATACAAGAGACAAAGGAATTAATTTCATTTTCCAGGTGGCTAACAGAGACCAAAAATCCCTAGTATATCTTAGTTTTCAGACAAGCTACATTTAAGCAATTATGCATTAGCAAAAAAATATAAATAAATCTGCCTAGAGTCCTTAGCCACAAAGTTTCCTCCAGAGCCCTTTCCATCGTGTGTTGGGGGCTCTATACCTCCCCCTCCTCTTTGCCTTAGTTAAAATTGGAGTCCATCTGCTCTATCCAGCCTGCTGCAGCTTGGGGAATCTCACGTCACTCCTGTCTCAGCTAGAGATGAGCCTGAGCTGCACATTTTTGGACGGAGATGCCTGTATTTTTTTCCAGTTGCAGATTTATGGAAGGAGGAGGGAAAGTCTTCTCAACTTTGCCCCAGTTCCTTAAAAAAAAGCAGTAAGGAAAGATGGCTGTGAGTGTGGATTGGGCCCCATCCCTGCTCTCCGTGGCAATGGACTCCTGCGTTATTGCTGCAACCAGTAAATGGGGAGTGAGAGTTTCTTCACAAAAGGGTAGCTTAAAGTGAAGGCATCAGCTCTCCTCTGTTGCTGGGCAGCTTCTCTGCTGCCTCTTGTCTGCATTGCCCAGGGCATAAAAAAAAACCGGGAACAGGCAGGTACCCCTGGTAGACAGCCAGAAAAGTCAAGGGATGGATGGATGGATGGATGGATGGATGGATGGATGGATGGATGGATGGATGGATGGATGGATGACCTCAAGGTCCCAGAATGAGGGCTCGAGATAGGCCAGGGAGTCAGTGCCCTCCCTGGTTCCACCAGAGACTGTGTGCCTGGAGTACAGTGGTCTCTGCAAACCCCTACTTCTGGGAGTTCACTTTCTGCCATTCGGTTAGCTCCTGCTCTTCAGAAGGGCATAAAACAGGGGATGGAGGGGGGAAGCAATCCAATGAGGGAATGAGTCCAAGAAATTGCTGTGGAACAGATGTCTGGGAATCATTATGAGAACACTCTCAATCTTCCCAGAGCAGCTGAAATCTTTTCTGCCAACAGCACTTGGCTGCCAGTCTCCCATTGCTGTATAAATGATGATAATGGTCTTTGCTACTTCTTCTCCACACGTTCTTCTCCTTTCTGTGGCAGTGGGCTCTCTCTGGCAACCACAAAGCTCTTGTTAGATGTAAGTAGCTGTTGGCAGGGAGGACTGCAATCAAACAGGAGAGGGGGTAAGGTCCCTCCTCAAGCTAATAACCAGCAGTGATTAGTCCCTGCTGTGGCATTTTGTGCTCATTACATAGCTAGTCTGGGTGCCCTTAATAGGCAGCAATTGCCTATTAACAAGTGCTGAGCTTTGATAGGGAGTAAAGGGTCAGAAGCATCCAGTGGTTATAGGATCAGAGCAAGGAACCCCTTTGCTTCTAGTAGCACTGACCAGGGTCTGTGGACTCAGTCCTTAGTACAAAAGTCTAACAGGCAGGTGCCCTCTGTCATGGTTCATCACTTAATTTGCATGCAGCATATCCCTACAGCCCACTGGTTACTTGAGCTCTGCCGCTACTTTGTGAAAAGGGTCCCTGCTCCTGAATGAATCCATCACTTTACTCACTTTGCGTTTCTTTTTGTGGTTCTTAGCTGAGGACCAGGATTTACTCTGCAGCAGCTCCAAAAAGCCTTTTCTATGTGGTGCCTTGCTGATGAAGGCACCATGTCTCTTCAGCACTCTCAGATATTCCCAACAGCACACTGAGCAATAGTAACACTAAATTCACCAAGTAAAGCCTTTGTGGCCATGGAAATATTCCTTACTGCAAAACAAAAAAACAGAGTTCCTTGTCCTGGAGAGCCACCTTCTTGGAGGGGCATGTGGAGTTAGAGACTCACCAAGGTTCCTAGAGGTACATTTCTCCTTGGAGCAGTAGTGTTCCCACACTTGTCTGATGTGTGGGAACAGCTTTTAAACCTATAGGGTTTCAGGCTGTAGTGTTTATGTTTCAGACACAAAACTTGGCAAATAATAGCAACAAATAATCACATACACAGAGATTTGTGGACATGTTTAGATTGTACTCCAGCTTCTGTGCCTGGCAGACCTAGTCCTGTCAAAAAGGAACCCAGATTTCACAGATGACACCTCTGAAGATGAGCTTTCTGTGTCTAGAGAAATTATAGAGATACAAGTACCTTCCTTCACAGAGGATAGGGAGCTATACTGACTCCCAGACACAAACTCAAGATATGGATATTCCAAATTTGGATTTTTCTTGGATTAAAACCACCCGCTATTTTCCGAAAACTTTCAATGCACATACACATGTCTGTTGAGCATATGTGATAGCTCTAACATCAGTCCTACTGAATATATAGAGAATTAGTGTCAGAGCTACTGAGCAAAACCTAGAAGATCCAGTTGTCTCACTGGCAAACAGCAAGATAAGAGTAAACCAGTGAGCCCTGAAACCTCTTTCCGCAGTACCCCTCTCCTTGGTTCACCAGTGGGGTGTTCTGAATGGATTTTCCTCTATCAGCCACCCAAGCTTGAATTCTGGGCCCCCGGCTCCCTGTGGGACATAGGATTGTTGGATTTCAGTAGACTCTGGCATGCATAAAAGGCAAGTGATCCCGCCTTTGACTTACTCAGAAATGAGAAGCAGGCACAAGCAGGCCTGCACCAGCCAAGAAACATTTCTCTGTAAATCTCCCCGTGCCTTTTTGGAGGGATTAGTAACAGCATAGAAATGTTTTGCAACACAAACACTCATGTATTCGTTTTGGCTGCTTTCAAGTGGTGGAAACATGCAAGCGGCTTCATTACCCAAAGAGAAAAGCAGACTCAGTGCAATTGCTGGACTTCTTTCAGATCAAAATGGTGCAGTGCAGCAAACAGATAAACCCGGTGCCAAAGCATTTCCTAAAGAAAGCTTTATTAAAGTAAGGCCCTGTTCTCAGAGGATTTTCATACTCTTTGTATTACAAAGTTGTGGACTGACTTATCCAAAATGGCTTGCACTCTAGAACTGCACTGCTTCTCCTTTGTTTTTCTGTTATAAAACCTAAAGTTTCCTAAATCTCCTTAATAAAAGTTTTCAAGGGGTTGACTGGAGAAGATGGGAGAAGTCAGCCAAGAGCAGCATTCCAGGACCAGCTCGCCCTTCACAAAGGGAAAGACTCAGAAACTGAGGTTAGAGGTCTGGCTTAAGCCAACTGAGTCTGCCAGAGGTATTTGTCCAGAGATCTGCCACACCTCATGCTCCTTTCTCCCCACACTCCCTGCTCTCCCCCTGCCAAGCCTGCCTATGTTAGATGCTGACAAGATTCTGAGCAGACTATCTTTGCTCTAAAACAACAAAAAAAATTTAGGTTTTACTGAAGCCAGGGCAGCAACTCACTGGTGTTTGCTGTTAAGGAAGGACCTAAGGAGAGGTGCTCATTGAAGCTCTAGTTCTGTTTTCTTCATAGAAAAAGACACACACCCCCTGATAACCAACTAACTAGATAAATAAACAAACAAACAAGTAAAAATCCATTAACATTCCACAGGAAAATTTTAATTAATTATAAAATGATGAAATAATTGGCCAAAAGTCAGACCACTGCTCATCTGAAAAGCTGTCATGAAGCCTCATGGGACGAGCAGCTGGAATGCTTCATGCCGCTCCTCTCCTCTCCTTTCATGGGTTGAGACATGTGGATGGACCGCATAGCTCAGGGTGCAAGTTAATGTGTGCTCTCAGCCTCATAAGGGAAGCTGCACACCCAAACATGAGCAGTGGTGCTTGGATTCATTACTTAATACCAGTTATCAAAATGCAGTGGTGTCAAAGGAAATGCAGGTGGGTGACAAGCATCCATCATTTTGCCTTCAGATGAAAATCCTTAGCTTTTGCCTGAACATGGAGTGGCACAGCACAACCCAGGAGTAGGAAATAATCTGTTTTTAGATTTCTGCGTTTTCCTATTGTTTGTCAAAACTCATTTCCCTTCTCTGGCTGCCTAGACCTAAATAAAGCACACTTAAAAATACAGACAATGCATATTGCACATGTTGGGGCTGTATTAGATCATCCCACGTGGATTTGTGCAGAAGTGAGGCTCCTTGTATCCTCAGGGGTCCATCCCCTCCCCAGTTCTGGCTCCTCTGGCTCCACTGCCTTTAATTTTTCCTGCAATGGTGTGTGTTACTGCACAGCCACGTGGGAGACAGGGAAAGGCAGATAAATGCACACAAAGAACAGGAAAGAAGGAAGAAAGACAGAGGAATACATTGGTGTGCTGAGCTGCCTGACAAGCCTTCTGGGGACTTTAAATCTTTTGTTTCAAGAGGGGCTTTCTTTGAATGACAATGTCTAAGTTGGTTATCTAATACACAGGTGTGAAAACCTCAGCAAGAACATATAAGGTATAAAAGACAACTCCTATGTCCCCCAGGACTGCAAGTAACAGCTGCTTTTGCAAGGCTCCATGTGACCACCTAAGTTTTCTCCTAAGAAACACTAAGGAAAGCTCTGTTTCATTCAATGAAGAGAATGCTAGGGAGATGGTTTTTGCATGTATCCAACACACTTTCAGGCCCGAAGGTGGTACTCACTGAGTGTCTCATCCCCACATGTGAAAAATGCATCACCAGAAGTGCAGCCCTGGGCTGAAAGGTGGCAACCGGCAAAGCAGTAGAGATGAACCTGGGGAGAAATTTTGCCTTAGACATTTGAATGGTTCCTTGTGTTGCAGGGTAGCACTGCTTTTCAGCAGTTGTGGGAGCAAGAGTGATGAGGGAGGGTGTTGTGCTTTGCTGGTTTTTCATTTGAGGTTTTAGAGGTTTGCATGTTTTACATTTCCTGGTAGTGGTAAATAATCATGTTTGGCCTGCCCTTTAACGAAATGGTGTCAAATTTTTTGACAAACTGAAAAAAAAATGTTGAAACCTGTTTTAAAGCATACTTTTAATTATTTTAAAATGATTTTTTTTTTTGCCAAACCCTTTCAAAACACTCTTTGTTTTGAAAATGCCAAAAATTATTGCCTTTGTTTGAAATGGTTTTTTGATTTTCAATTCTGTGAAAATGTTTTGAGATATTTTAGGACTACTGAGTATATGCATTTTGCCTCATGCAGAAACATGCAGAATGTTTTTTCAGTATGAGGCTAATGTGTGAGTATTTCATAAATAGTTTATTTGCTTCCTAATACTACTGAGAAAGCTGAGCAGCCTCCACTAAGGCTTAAATGGATATTGCAGGATAAATAAGGAGTTTCAAAACTGATACTTCTCATCTTAGAATAGCCACTGCAGCCCTTAAAGTGCTTTCTCTGCATTCAGGGAGTATACTGGCAACCCTAAGTACCACAAGAGTTTCATACAAAAATTGTGTTCATTATCAACAGATTGCCTGTATTTTTTTCCAGCCAGATTATTACTTGTTGCACTCAAGCCATGAGCACTTTAATTTATTGCTTCATATTTATATCACATTTAACCCTGCTTTTCTCTCTTGGCTCCCAGGTGCAGGTGCTGCAGCAGAACTGCAAGGGAAAAGTTACAACCAGAGAGAGTACTCAGCAAGCTTCGTGTTCTTTGTGTCCTCAGAAAGCAGTTGTCCAGTCACTGCACCTGGCCTCTACAAGCCTTTATCACTGTTTCAGCACTCTTATTTGGTACCCGCATTTAGCTCCATCTCTGATGTTTCCAACCTCATTCCAAATTTATTACAACAAAACAAACCATCTGCCAAGCACATTCAAAAGTGAGGAGAATCTTTAAAATATTCCTGGACCAAAACCCCCTGCCTCCTGTCTCATGTAAGTTATCGATTCCCCATTGTTAAGTTTTCATTTGCTTGTTTGTTTTTTTTTTTACCCTCCTTTTTGTTTTATTTATCCTTAGTGCAATTTTTTATTTCCAATGAGGTTTCAAACTTTTTGGCAATAATACCTAGAAATATTTCACAACTACCCACCCACACCAAAACACTTGTGACCCAGATGCTGATTGGACAAATAAATGCATTTATTTGTATTTCATCACTCCATTTTTATTGTGAGAACAGTAATTCTCTGGCTAATGGAGAATAATCTAAAAAGCATGTTAAGCCTATACAGCTCTAGGTTTGCTTTCTTGTACACTTACTCTGTCCTCCCCAATTTACTCACTAATGAACTTTGCTCAAAATAATGTTGTGTGAAATTTTCTAGAGCTGGATCCTGGCATGACTCGAGTTGAAATCAGTTTGTTAAGTCCAGCCATTTTCTTTTTTTTTTTTTTTTTCCCAAGCTTGCCTTGCTTCTCTATCACAGGTTTTGGAGATGAGGCTTTTATTCAGAAGTGTTGCACTGTGTGGTCCTCATGCCTGTGTTAGTAGAGCATCATTAGTGCAGAGGGTTTTGCTGCTTAATGACAGATCTAATGCTGGAGCACTTGGCATGAGAAGGATTGTCTGGTGCAGGTGTACACACTGGGACTAGGAAAACTTGTGTTCAGTCCCTTGCAGAGCAGTCACAGACTTACTTCCTTCAGCTAAATCACTTCATCTGTTGCGTGTTTCAATTCCCCATCTATGTAGAGTGGATAATGTTTCTCACTACCTTTAATGAACAGTCATCTAAATTTTTGAAGGTCTGGAGTGTTTTAATATCACTCGTATAAGGACAAGGACATACTGACACATAAAACTACAGGTTGCTTTCAGTGAAACACCTGAGTAACCTGTGAAATACAGGATCAATAAATACAACAAAAACAAGATGCAAATGATAACTTGGTGCATCTGATCACTGCACATGAGGATGCCATTTCCTAGGTCTGAGAAATTACTGGGTACTGTAAAAGAGAGGGAAATCATAATCAGAAAGCAAAGACTTTACTGAACTCCATATCTTCAGTTTCCTGGGGAGACATTTAGCTTAAACAGATATAAAAATTCAGTTCTTCCTGGGTCTGGGGTGTGTGAAGGCAGGAGAAAACCACATTAATAGTTAGGACTTCATTTTCCCATTAACACTTCCCACTCTTCTAGGGACACCCACTCTTTCACATTAGTATACATCATTAGTACACATCATTAATTGCCACCGGTTGATGAATTCCTGGTGCTGTGTGAAATGTGGAGTTTCCAAAGTGAGAGGATGTGATGCAGGTCCCATTGGAATCAGAAGTACCCAACTGTTACCTTATACTGTAGCTACCTGTGGGATTGGGCTAATTGCTGGGGAGAGATGATGACATGCTCAGTGCGCAGCAGGATGGGGCCCTAGGAATCCCTTTCCTAGTCAAACCCACATCCCATCATGTAATCTCTGAATTATTGTTTGGGCTAGTTTTTTTTATCTCCATGTTAATATATATATCTCAACTTCATCCCCTTCTCCATAAAGTGTAATAAATATTTCACAGCTTCAGTCTCTTGGCCACAAAGCAGTGACCTTGTTTTCCCTCGTACTGATATTTCTCATTTTATTGTGCCTGTCATGGCTTTGCCTGCATTGCCCATCAATTATCAGCAGTGCTTACATAGATGGGGGCTTATACATGGAGTTAAAACAGAGACATCAGGCGTGGGGGTTTTTAATCTCCCCTTGAGTTTCTATACAAGTAGCATAAGGTGAAAGGGTCAGGAAAGGACGTTTGGAGGGGGTGGGCAGACAAGATAAAAGTCTTCATTTAACACCATTTAAATGTAAATTGTAATGAAACATGTAAGTGACAGAGGGGAGGTTATGACTGACCAGATACAAGGCTTTGAAATCGTTTGCCAAACAAAACTTTTAGGTATTTTGCTTCTTTCATTTTAGCATTCTTCTCCTCTCGCCACTTTTGATCAGTGACATATAAAGTGATGGCTGCTGTTAGGGAGTCAACAAATGAAGCTGCCCAGAACAGAAGTAGGAATATGGGATATAAAAGGAAACTTTGGCATATCAAAGATATTCAAGCACAGGGAGAACTTCAAGGGTTTCCTTACAGACATAATGAGCAAACTAATACAAAGTGAGACTGAAGATTAAGAAAGAAAGTGAGAAAGAGATCTGAGAGTATTTCTGCAGGGGAGGAAAAGATTTTTGCTGAATGAAAAAGGGATCAAATAACAAACCTCTTTCATGGGAAAAAACCAAAGCCTAACTGTATTGGTGTTTTCCTTCTATTCATGTCAAATGCAGACCTTGAGCCTGGGTGAGTTCTTCAGCTAAATTCTGATAGGAAAACATGCAAAGGTCACAGGCAGTGGAGAACTTCTGTTCCACAAAATGAGCTGATGTGCTGAATACAGCATGGACAATAAAATCATCAGACTTGGAATGACAGAATCTGAGAAAATTAAGTTGTAAATGTCAGGTTTTAAACAAAACAAAACTTGGCTTGTTTTTGCTTTGCTGTGTCATCATACATCGTACTGACATGAGAAGCACTGTTTTGTTACTATTTATTTTTATATTACTATTTTTTATAGTCCGGAACAGGTCTTTGCTTAAATTAGAGATTTTTTTTCACAATGAAAATTTAGAGGAACTCTGCATTTAATGAATGAGGTCACCTTGCTAATTTACACTAGTAACCCTCTAGCTGTCCTGCTGCAGAGAACAACTTCTGGACTAAGCTAAAATTATCTGTGGTTTAATATTTTTCATGATGTTCACATAAGAGAGATATATCTGAAGAAAAAGCCTTAGTTTAGGAGATCTATATAGATCCAAGGCAAAAGGTTAGACTTAGGTCTATGAATGTAGGCATGACTTTCCAAAGTCTGGATTTTTTATTTTGACCAGATCTCATAGGACAGAGGTGTGATGGAAAATAGCTATCTAGGACTTTCACATTGTTCAGTCTATAAAAGCAAAGTTGAGGAAAACCTAAACTGCAGCTCTAATTCAGTGTCCTGTATGATGGGAAAAGTTGTCCAGATCATTTTGTTACCAGATAATTAAAATCTCTTACAAGATGTAGCAATCATATAAGCAGAATAGATCAGAAAGTGATGTCTTCCAAGATCCTGCTGGGCTCAGGTGGCACATCATATTCTCCCTGTGTTTCTAAAGCTGAGACAAAAGGGTTTGATTCAGGTCCCTTGGTCACTTCATGGAGAACCTGTTTTACTTCATGGATGATACAAGGAGTCAGGATGCAGACGTTCTGAATTATAAGCACTCACTTGCTGTTTCCTTGAACTCGGATACCTCAGTGGCTTCTAAGTTTTTTTTCAGAAACTGCCATGCATTCTCTGAATATGGTTGTATGTTTATCTGTGCTGCTTGCCCCAAGAAAGACCTAATCTCTGTCAGGATGCTGGTCTTTGAGTGCTGATGTTATGCACACATTGATCTTAAAGTGCTTTGGATTTACATGTTCATAATAATAGACTCCAGGGACATAATCAACAAGTCATCATGAAGAGGTGAATCAGGAGTCAATAATTCATGGAATTTTTCCCCATTTGTGTATGTGTGCATAAAATCAGGTCTTGTATCTTGAGTACTCCTGGTTAGACCCTCATAGCTTTACAGTTACTGGGGCATTTATATGTCACAATCTCAATTCAGTTGCTCAGTTGCCACTTGAAGTGTCAGGTTCCTAAATTCTACAGTCACCTACTTTTCTGGTGACTTGAATTTACAAAGCCACCCTAGTCCTGTTCCTGGATTGTATCTAGTGCATTACCTGTAGCTTAAGCTTGCACCAAAGGATGGAGGTGTCCGCTTCAGCAATAGTATCAGGTATCCACCATGGACTTTCTACTTGTTCAAACCATTATCACAGACATTAAAATGAGTGGCCTGTTATGGCATTTCTGAAGTTCCCACATGGGATTCATGAAGTTAAAATCTGGTTCTGCAGAAGCCTTCTTGTACAAGCAATTAGAATTCCTGCAAATGTAAAAAGCATCATTTTTCTAAGGAAGTCATATTCATGTGACTCCAAATCATGGTTTTAAATCATTAAAAAAACTTCTAATGCTGATCACACATTTGCTTATGGGTTATTCAGTTAAAAGGGACTGTCCCTGAAGAAAACTATGTGATTCAAAATTGCACATGTTATTTCTAAGTTGAGAAAATTTTCAAACTTCCAGTGCTCAGTTGTGATAAACTGCAGTATAAGGTAATGGTCTGGAGTTAAAACATGGAAGCTGGCACAGAACAATATAAACCCTACCTACCCCATGCAATAATGCTAAATAAAAATTTTGACCCAGAAACACACATGTAGCAAGATAACAAATAACTTGGTTTTGGAGAAAGGCCCAGTACTGATTTATATCTTGCAACCCAAATAAATATAAAAAGCCTGCCAGAGCTGACCATGTAAATCTTAACCACCTCATATGGTTTCATTCTATGAAGGAAAAAAAAATGAGGAAGAAGGTGTTTTTTCACTGTGAACGAGCTATTCAGGAAAAGTGATATTTATTGAACTCTATGGGAGGGAAGTTAATTTCAGAAGTTATAAATATGATGAATCATTGCTAATAACTTGGAGAAATTAAATAGAATCAAAAGTAAAACAGTCCCTGTTTTCATCTGATTAGCAATTGGGGTTGAGCAATAGTCATAGAATCATAGAATATCCTGAGTTTGAAGAGACCCATAAGGATCATCAGCTGCTGGCTCCACACAGATAAAGCTTTACACCTGACAGCAACTGGCTGGCTGGTAATCTTTGAAACCATCACCAATTAATCAGAGTAGGAATCATCTCACAAATCAGCGGCACTTGAGTTTTGTGTGTTCAAGCAGGGATTCATGGGATGGTGCTAGGCAATAATATCAGCACACTGGTGGTTTGTAACCTGTCTGCTTTCACTCTTCTCTATTCCTACAGTGTGGATAATTGCACAAGAAACCTGGCTATGTCCCTGGTCACAGAGAGAATACTGTCAAGCTAGAAGATGAAAGGGGGTGGGGGAAGAATAGCCCCATGGTTACTGTTAGGCTCAGTGCAGCGCTGTTTGGTGTCCTCAATTTGTTAATACAGGTCACAAAGATGTCAGATTTGGTCACCTTCAGGCCCATTTTTGAAGTTCCTACTCCGCATGGACACCTGGTATGAGATACTTTGGGTTTGTTTTTCAAGGAGACTAAGTACTTGTAAGTCAACATACAGACCTGATGTCTCACACACCGAGAAGGGTAAGAGGAGAAGCTGTATCTCTGAATGCAGAACTCATCTATTTCTGAGCTGCTGGTATTATATTTGGTCTGGAGAGTATCAGTGTCTTCAAGCTCCATTCCTTTGTCCATTCACATCACCTTGTCCATATCCACCACTGGCACACACAGAGATACCCCTCCAATTCAGACACCCCATATGCACCATCGCCCACATTTACATGAGCAGGCACCAACGTGCACAGGTCCTCAGACTTGCTAACACACAGCTCCCATTGCTCAGAGTACTGAGACCTGCAGGTGTTTGTTGTAACTTTACTGCCTTTAACGTCAACTTTCCGTGGCTCCCAACACACAAAGATGTCTCAGCCTCACATAACCTTGATGTCATAAGCCTGTGCTAATAAATCTGAATAAGTAATGGACAGATACAAATCTGGGTAATAGAGTTAAATATGCCTTCTTAACTCAAACACAAACCAGATGTTTTCCATCTACCAGCAGGCCTCCACAATTATCCACACTGACCATGCTGTCCCCCACAACTCCCTGCCGGCCCCTTTCTCCTGGGTGATGAATATGATGCATCGCCATGGCTAGCTCAGGGATCAGGTTGCATTAATTCAACAATACTTTTGTCAGGCATGTTTGTTGTGTGTCTTTATTCAGCTGCTTTAAAGCACCTCCTGTTTTGCTTTGCTTTGTTTCATTTTGCTCCCCAGAATCACAACCTCTGCTTGGAGTCAGGGCTGTGCTGGGGAACTCAGCCCAGCCACCCGGAGGCTGGAATAATATTTGGCTTTTTTTCACAGTGCAGTGAGTGATCTTTGCGGGCAGCATACGAGCAGTAATTAATACTTGACATATACTGTGAGGGAGAGGTCTGCTGGCAGGAGCTGGGACAAGGTGTAGTTGTTACACAGCCCTTCAGGGGCCGACGTGGGATTCAGACTCATGCTGCCTTGTGCAGCCCCTCAGTGTGTGCAAGCACACCGGTCCTTCCTGACATTTGAGCAGCTCAGAAGAGCTGCCAAACAGGTGAAAATTGGCAGACAGAGGCCTTCATGTACAGCACAATCAAAACCCCCATATTTTTACTGTATAAATTATGTTATGATCAATAGTGAGTTCCTGTAATGCTCTTCTGAGCTACTGTGCTGAAAACCATCACTGGAGGCATCACTGTAGACACTCGGAGAGCTTTGGTATCCTCTGTGACAGCCTCTCAGGCAACACTTGCTGGAGGCTTTCTGGACAGCTCATGACTGTGGCCAAGGAGACACCTTTACCTGCTAAAGTGGAAAATCTGTTGATCTATATGTCTGGGATCACCGTGATACAGATGAAAAGTTAATGCTGAACTAAACAATAATCTGGCAAGAAGCACTTGAAATCGGGCTTGCTTATTTATTTTTAATTAAAAAAATACCTTTTCTTCTTCTCTTTCTCTATCTGGAACAAATTGAGAGCAGTCCAATCTTGTAATTGTATTTCCACCACAGTGTGCCAAGGCAATCAAAGCTGTCAGGACCAGGCTGACTTCTTTAAGAGTTAAATTTTATTAGTCAGCTGCATGAACTCAAATTTATTCCTTGGATCCACACAGCAGAGCCTCAGCATGAACCCCCTGGTTGCTCTACAAAGAGAACCCTCCCAGCAGGATGATTAGGATAATGTGTGCAAAGATAGCACCAAAATTCAATTAAAAAATTGCTTTTTGTTGAAAATAGACAGCTCACATCTCAAAATCAGCTTGCATCATTGGGCCAGAAAGCACTGTTTTACAGGAAAGGTCTGTTATGGGGATTGCGTGACTTGGGACATTTGACTCTAAGATATGAGGTCTAATATCTGGTATATACAGAACATTTGCTACCAAATTCTTTTTTGGCCTTCAAAAACTGTCATTCTCTTCTTCCCCATTGTCACCCTCAAATTCTTTGGAACTTAAGGAGTAAACTTAATTGACTTTTAACAATGAAATCTTGGCTGACGGTGCAGCCAATGGCTTCAGGTCAAAGTTGGTTGGATGCAAACCAGATCCTAGAACTCTGACCTCACCATACTTAGCGATCTCTAAAGTGACTTCAAGGAAGATCAGTGTGAACATTTTCTTCTCCAAATAGAAATTCCCTCCAGGTCAGGATTTAGGACAGAAAAATTTCCATTGTTGCAGCCTGAGTTGGACCTGTCCAGCAAACATTTAGAACTTCAGGGTGGCTTTCTGACTGCAGTTGGACTGAAGTTTGATCAGTCCTCCTGTCCTTGGGATTTCAGGGATTTCTCTCCTAGCACCAAGTCCAAAGAAATTAATAACTTTCACGTTTTAAAAGAAAAAAACCCCACATAATAAAGGGTGATGTTCCAAGAACATCTGGAAGTCAGTCCTCACAAATGGCTGTGTATAATCAGGATTTAGCCATTACTGTGTCTTACTTCTTAAATGATGGAAAATTGAGTTGTTCTGAATTACAGTCCTATCTGGTAAGAACCTGCTACAGACAGAGAAGAAAAGAAAACATTGCTTAAACAGCAGAAGAATTTCAGCTTTTGAAAAACTCAGGTTTCCCCTGCGTAAACTGTTCAAACACTGGAATGTAAAGTAGTGATGAAAAATGAAAGCCACATCAACCCAGAAAGCAATATATTAAAGCAAAGTGTTTGGGAGTCAAAGGCCCTTAAATAAATCTAAAATACATACTTTATTTTAAGCCTTAAATCTGCTGCTGCTAATCCTCATATTTAAAACCAGAAATCTATTTTCCTGGAAAGCAGCTGAAGCAGGGTGGAATTTGACGTGGCTAGCCCAACACTAACTTATTGTCTTTGATACTTACTGTATCCATCACTACCAGCATTATATCTCTCATCTATTCCAAAATTATTCTCATCCTTTATTGTACTCTAATGAGTAGAATATATCCCCTCAGAGGAAGAGGCAAACTCCCTGTCCCCTGCTGCAGTAAATATTGAAGTGGTGGCTGGTATCCTAACCTGATAACCTGCCCCATTTCCTTTGCTGATAGCAGTCAGCATTCACACATCATCTTTTCATCAAACATTGCACACGTTTAATCCAGCACTGATTGTAGGGTTGGCAAGTCTCTTTGTCACCCTTTTACAGTGGAAGAAACTGGAACAAGGAGGTTCAATGAACAGCCCAGGGGCAGAGAGGGATGTGATACTATAATGAAAGTTAGGAACTGCAAGTGATGTGGTCCCATGGCTACAGCACTTACTGATGGGAGCCAGGAAATCTGCATTTGGCAATCATCACAGCAGAGAGGTGATGGGAATGAATGTGATTGCTCCTTTCTTCTGAATACCAGTTTCATTTTGCGCTGTCACTTGCCTTGTCCAGGAGTCCCTGGTCAGGAAGGCTCAACAGAAGAGGACATAGTCAAAGAGCTTTCCTCCAAACGCCTCTGAGTACTTCTGCATTACAGATACAGAAGTGAGAATACATGCAGTGAGAATATCCACTTTGAGTTGTTACTCAGAGATTTATAAATTATCTTATTGTGTGAGCAGTGTGCAGGACATATGTAGCATTGCTGTGAGATTCTGGAGCACGTATTTTGGACTCTTCTGTGCCCAGCAACAAGAGCCTTGGGTAGAGCTGCACAGAGACCTTTGGGTCCTGTGGCCCATGACAGGCAGAGGGGCCTCCCCTAGTTGCTTAATATGAAATAAAAACGTGTCTGCAATGTGAACCTGTAAATAGAGCATCCAGCTCACTCCTAGAATAGAGAGATTTTCTAAATTTCTGCAGGGAGAGACCTTGTGAGGAAGAAGAGTCTAGTCCTTCTGAAGGATGGGAGCAAGTCACAGACTGCAAGCACTTGTCCCACTAAGCTAATGCCTCCAGCTTCAGTCCACAAACTTCAGTCTCACCGAATCTTTCAATCCCTGCTTCTGCCTTCCTCTAATAGAAAATCCTATTTTTTAGTTTAAAATCAGAAAATTCCAAGAGATTCAGTGGGATGCAACTAATTAGCGTGGATGGACATATCTGGTCTATACAAGAAGCAACTAACACACTCCTAATGAACAGACCTGATCAATAAATGAAATAAGGAAAACTTTTCTCCTGCCTAGTGATACATTTTTCTGACAAAAAGATTTGAAAAAAAATAAACAAAATAATGTTGACTTTCAGTCCTAAGTTTTTATTTTCACTTTGGTTTAAAATTTCTCTGATTTTTTGTGGAGGAGAGATCGTGGGACAAATGATCATGTTCCTCTACCTTTCACAACAGATAAAGGAAATGAAGAGGAGAGAAATGGGAGAAAATTGCCAGTTTTCAGGTGCCCCTCCATATCCTCAGAGCAATTTTATTTCTCTCCCTTTCCTGAGCAGGGATTACAGCAGGAGAAAAAGGGAGAAAAGTGTGTGAAATGAGGAAGGAGCAAATGTTTTTTCCTTTTACTGCCTCTTGTTTGATTTCTTTCCTCTCTCTTTTTAAAAGGCAGGTGACTGGTTGAAGTGAAACTAAAAACTCACAAATTCAAATACTGGGAATCCAAATCTAGCAAAATAATTGTTAGGTAAGACTCAATTAAAATGGGTCTGTGTTGAATTTTCATTTACTGAAAGTGATTACTCAGATCGAACAATTACAAAAACATTGGTTTGAAATAAAAAGCATACTCCATGGTTAGGAGAATATAATTGACAAAGGAAGGACACAAAAAGAGAATAAACCATGAAGCATAAGATGAAGAAACAAAGAGCCTCAGAGCCTGATTCTGGAACATGTGATGTTTTTCATTGTATAGAGAGAATCTAGAAATATTTGTCAGTCAAAACCCTTAAAGCACTGAGTTTTTTTCAGCACCTTGTCATTTCCACTGAAGTTCTTCAGTATGACACAGTATCTGTCCCCCACCCCTCCACACCCATATGCCTGGTGTGAAATTTCTTCAGGTTCCCTCCATATGGGACTGTAATGCTCTGGTCGTGGAAAAGCTGCTCCCTGTCTCCAGCCTTGATGTGTCATTTCCTCTGAATATGACTAGTGAATGAGCGTTATTGCTGTATGAGTACCTTAGTCATCCCCAGCCAAGCTGTGAAAATTACAAACACTAGAATAAAATAAGCCAACATATAATCCTTGCCACAGTTGTGTTTGCTACAGTCAAGGGTGTCTTCAAACTGTATTTGCCAGTGCATCTTTCCCATCATTTCACCTCCAGAGCTTTGTTTTACAGGCCTTTTCTACAAGACTTGCAGCCAGGAGGTTCTACACTGAACCTTCATCACCATTTATTTGAGAATCTCTGTAGCATACACCATGCAAGGAATGCTTTATGTAGTTAGAGGAGCTGACTTGCAGAATCAAACTTCACAACCCGTGAAAGGTTTCACGGGTTGTGAAGTTTGATTCTGCAAGCAGGTATGTTTATTACGACGCCGGGTGCAAGGGGGCCAGCGCCTCCTAGCTTGCAACCTGTTTCACCAAAACAGCCAGCTATTTATTACACAAGGTTATCCATATACATAAGGTTTCCTGAGAAAAGGTTGGCTTATTCTAAAGAGTTCCAAGAGTTATTTAAAGTAGTTAGAAGAGTTATTTAAAACAGTTCTGAGAGCTCATTATCATAAGTCTCCGCCCCTGGCGCCTGCACATTGCCACCTGGTGGACATGGGCTGGGGTCGTTGGGAGGAAGGCATCTCTGAAGAGGTTGAATCACGGGGACTTGGGGCAGCTGAGCCTGGGGTGGCAGCCTGGGGAAGGGATCCAAGCTGTGTGGATATCTGTGCTACATGGAAAGTGCCACGGAGTGCCTTCCTGTATGGTGAGACCATCAGGAGATGCTGTGTGATGTATGTGCAGCTTCTTTAGCTTAGGACTGGGTGGGTTTCTTGCAGACTGGCCTATTGGGATCCTCCTTCCAGATACTCCCTGTTTCTGATGTGGCATCTTGATTGTGCCAGAAAGGATCATGGCTTTGTAATGCAAACTGAGAAACTGTGAAAAAGTATCTTCCAGTGACCTCTGCACCAAGGACAGACACTGCCTTCCTCATCCTCAGGTGGCACACAGCTTTGATGGCTTTGGTGCCAGTTTCTGTGGAGCAGAAATCACTCTGTTGTTTTCTGCTTATATAGATGCTTAGCAGCCCCAGGTACAGAGGCAATGCATGGGCTAACAACTAAGCAATAGAAATGGCCTTTTGCACCGTCCTGGCTTCCGTAAAATCTGGTTTCCAGAATCACAGAACCATAGAATCATAGGTTGGAAAAGACCTTTGAGATCATTGAGTCCAACTGTACCTGTCCTCTCCTAAACCATATCCCTAAGCACCTCATCTACCCATCTTTTAAATACATTCAAGGATGGTGACTCAACCACCTTGTCATAGAAGGTGATCGGGTTAGTTTGACGGGATTTACCTTTGTAAACCCATGTTTACTGGGCCTGATCCCCTGGCCATCACACATGTGCTGCATGATGGTGTCCAAGAAGTCCTTCTCCATGATCTTCCTTGGCACTGAGGTCAGACTGACAGTCCTGTAGTTCCCTGGATCCTCCCTCCGACCTTTCTTGTAAACTGATGTAACATCTGCCAGCCTCCAGTCAACTGGAACTTCCCCAGTCAACCAGGACTGCAGAAGAAATTGCTTTCTTCTTCGTCCATTTTCCTAGCAGCCCATTACAGAGATCCACAGATCTGTGTGCTGTCTTCTTTGCAAGATGCCTCACTCCGTCAGGAGCTCCTGAAGCAAGCCTGTACAGCCATGCTGGTCCTATTCAGTCTACAAGGGACAACAGGGGAGAGTTAAAACAACCAACCCAACTCTCCTCTTGGTGAATACAGTGGGAAAAATGAGATGAAGACATGTACATATTCCTGCCCCCATGCATTCTTGGTCTGAGTCAGGGGACCACAAGCAATAGATTATAACCTAAAGCCCCCACTTTATTTCCCTGTTACTTTCTTTTAGACATTTTTGGAGGGAGATGCTCCAGGTGGCCTTCTCAGACATGTTGACTGCGTGTAATAGGGGGGAGAAGTGGTCAAAGGCATGATTAGACTTTCAGAAAGGAATCATAGTCCTCTGGAGGGCTGGTGTAATTCAGCTGTAAATATTTCATTCCTACAATCAAGATAGCAACAGCAGTGCGTGACTTAGACATCATCATCCTGAAGGAAGACTTCAGGAGTTAGTGCAGCAGAGCACCCTCATGAGAAATATGTGTCATGCTGGCAGAAAGCAGGATCAACTCACAAACAGGAAGCAAAGTGTCAAAGAAATTGTCACATTCATACAAGTCGACAAGCTTCAGACTCTGTGCTGTCACTTCTACCTACCTATGTATTGTGGAAATGTAACTGATGATACCAAACCTAGTGACAGCTTGGCCTATGCACCCACTGAACATTTTTGAGCAGCCCTGCACCACACAGTGCACGTGCTGTAGTCATGTAACACTGCAGAACTGCATAGTGTTGGCAGAGAGAGGGAACATCGTGTCTTTTCCAACTGTAACTCTTGCAGATCCATGGGAAATCTTTCCTCCGAATCATCTACTTTAGTTTGCTATATTTTTTCTTGCTGGCTGGCTTGTATATGTGCTTACAGATAGTGCCAATACAGTTGCTTGAGCTGCCCTCCATTTTGGTATCAAGCCACATATTTTCAACCCTCTAATATTTGTAATAAATAAAAACGGAGGTTGTGCATTTCTCTACATGTATTAAATGACAAATTGGCACGTGTTCTTTTGGCTAAGCCAGTCTGGACATTTCCCCACACAGTGTCCCTCGAGGCTGCAGGGATCACTTCCATTTCAAATAATAGCTTTTCCTTGAAATCCTCCATGGCACCTGTGCTCTGTCAACAAGGGAGCCTCAGGACCATGCGAGCACACACGCGGCGGATGTGTAGCAGGGAGAGAGCACTGGCTTTCATCCACCTGCCTCGCAAACATGTCCATGCTGTGAGAGGGAGCTGCTTGAGCAGCCTTTTGGTGAAGGCTTCCAGCACCACAGGCTCTGGTCCACCTCACACTATCTCCCAAGCCCCCATCATTTCCCATTTACAAGGTGTTCTTACTGCTAAGGCCAGAGTAGCCCTGCCCATGCTGTGATGCTGCATGAACATCAACAATAGACAAGAAACTAGCCTTATCTCCTTCAGTCTTCACCACTTTCTTTCTCAGTTCTGCTCTGGCTTCCCTCACTGAAGTGTCCAAGCGCTTCCCAAACTGAACAGCTGCCTGACAAGCCTTCTCCCCAAGGGTTTCCAGGTCTTGCATGCTTTCAGATCTGCTTCCTCATCCTGTATTGCTCCTCACACATCATCTCATAGCAGCAGACCCTCTGAATCTGGAACTCAAGCAGTAAGTGACAAAGGAGTTGATTGCAAACAGATCTTTTCAGTATGCATACATGTGAATACATACTTATGCTCAAGACTGGAAATCTTAAAATTGTTTTCTTATTTCCTTGCATTTTTCCTACTCATTTCATGTTCCATTTTTAGCTGTGCTTGCAACTTATTTGGAACCTTCCCTCCTAAGTCACACAGATGAATTATCACTTTGCTTTTTCTGGGAAAATAATACTATAGAATGGTCATACACAAGTACTGCTGGCAAGGAAAATGTAGGTAGTTTAGATTTATATGGATGTAACTAAAAGCAGAACTTGGCTATATTCTGCCTGACTGTAATGAAAAGAGATAGTCACAACGGGCTTTTGTACAAACCTGGCTCCTAGAAATTATGGCAATAAAAATAGCAATGCCATCATTTGTTAATTCTGATTATTTCAGAAGTCAGACATGCAAGCCTGTTCTTAATGGGATGTGATTAATTGAAATGTATAAAAATAAAATAGTAGGTCTCTTACCAGTAGAATAGAGGCAACATTGAGATCCCCAGGAATTTCTATCATGGTCATCAGCACATGGTTTGAATACTATAGGTTTTTCTAGACAAAATCAATAAAATCTTGTCTTTCAAGATCCTTGGGATAAGTCGTTTTCTCATGTTTGTAGAGATCCTGAGGTGGGCTCTTTATGTGAGCATAAAGTGACATTATAGTGACTGACCCAAGCCTTGGTCACCCATACACAGAAACGTCATCAGCTATGCTATGAATCTCATAGCTTAGCAAAAGATGGTCAGTAGACTACAGGCAGCAGAATCAGCATCAAGAAAATGGGGATTTTATTCTTCCTCTTTATTGAAATTTTACTGGAGACCCTTGTGACTTTTTTCACAGATCTTATCAGTATCCAAGCCTTATCCAACTACCATTGTTGTTTTACAGATGGCACTGATTTACGATTTTGTGTCTGTCGGTCTCCAATTAATAGTATATCAGATCTAAGCAATTCCAAGCAGGTCCTACTGCACAGTCTGTCCATTAACAACACTGAAAGGGAACAAAATGTGTCACTCAGATGCCACATGCAACTCTTATATCTTGTTTATTTCTTGAGTGTATGAGCTTACATTCAAGGTAATTTAGGATTGATGACAAGCACCATGACAAGCCTGAAGTTCAACACAAATTCCCCATGTCTTCATCATGAAGGAACTTGAACATCTTCCAAACCATGAACACATGTGGCTCATCCATGCCATGTGAGGCTTCTTCCCTCACATCCTCTTCCTGGGGAAAGTTGTGAACACAGATCCAATGTATTTGGGTAACATTTTTCTGAAGAGATGAATTTTTGCAGTCAATCATGCTGCACAGTTTTGTTGCTGCATATGCTGTGTATGCTCTCTCAGTTGCCTCTTCCCCTTCAATTTCTGAATCCACTGGCCACTTCCAGTCATATTTGATAAAGTGAGAGAGATAACAAAGATAAAAAGTACCTATATAATAAGGATTATCATGGCCTGTGTAGAGGAATGAGACTCCATTTAGTGTCCTGAGTGAGGGAAGGACTGCAAGGTGAAAGCAGTAGTTATCTCTCTTGCTTGATTGCCAGCTGGCAAGGACCAAATGCATCCCAGAGAGCCAGCCATGTCCAAAATGAGCCATGGTGTGTGCTGCTTTTGGCTCCCCAGGAGTTAGGGAACTTCCAGAGACAAGATGAGGGTCTATGAGGCATTTCAGGCAACGTATGGAAACATGAGATCATGGAAATGCCTATGTTTGTTGTCATTATATGGATGAAATACAGAAATCCCATAGAAAACCAGGCTGCATCAATTCACATCACCAGGAAATAACTTTTAAAATATTTTTCTGCTCATTGTTCAGTGCAGAGAAGGGGAGTTATGCCAAATGCCTGGCATTCAGAGACAGAAAATGCTGAGCTGCATCAAGACCCCAGGAACCGATGGGGAACAGGTTGTCCTCTGTACAGATGCATTTCTCTGTGCAGCACTGTCATGGACCTCAGACTCCACAGCAGATCCAAGGCAACTGAAATTACTTTAGCTCCAAAGACAGATGACTAAACTTTCTCAAGTTACTTTCCACTCATGGCAGGCAGAGGACATGTCCACAGACTGCTGCCACCGCTAAAATTTTGTTAAATTGCAGTCAATGACTTATTCTAGCTTCACTGTGATGCTGGAAAATACAGATGATTTTAACTAGGATGGTAGTTTAGGAAGGAGAGCACACCTGCCAGACCATTAATCACAAAACCTCTGCAGTTTCTCATCTCTGTGCAAAATGGTCTAATCCCAGTAATCATATATTTTTCTTCTGATGTGCTTAGCTTGCTTTTCCTCTTACATTTCTCCATACAAAGAATTGCAATTGCAACAAATTGCGTGGGTAATCAGGAGAGGATGAGGCTATTGATATATATATATGTATATATATATATATATATAAGCACATCATATATATATACACATATACTCTGCATGTGTATACATACATATCCTGTACACCTTTCATCAAATGAGAAGAAATGTTCCCCTAAAGCAATTCTGCTATGTTCAGAAATGCATGGTGCCCCATCATGGAGCTCTTCTGACTGACCATTAGCAAAAATCAGAGCTGTTTCCTTCCTGCCCCCGTTTCTACACGGGGAAGACACATTGTAATGGTGACTGCCTGCATTGGCTTTGCCTGTGACCTCTCTCCAAAAGCAATTCTTCTTCATCAGTTTCACATAAAATTCATCAAAATCTTCCTGTCTAGATAATTTCTGTGAGGCATCCTTATGTCTCACAGCTGGATGGATAAAACACTGGCCTATTCCCTGACCTTAGCATCCATTTTATTATTAAACTTACAAAAGCAAGCAATTCTTTAGACTGGCAGGCCAGGCAAGAAACCCAGGCTTTAAGAAACCACACACTATGCATATGTTTTGATTCTACTAATTTCACTGGACTTGGCCAGCTGCTGACTACTGGATTAATGACCAATACCTCCTCCCCTCAGGTGTCCCACTTAGTTTCTGCATGGAAAAAAAACACTCAGCCATCAGACCTGATGGGAACTGAGTCTCAAAGTACTTTGGACATTGACCTTTCCACCACTGCACGATTTTTTTAAAAACAGTTACTGGAAGTTCAACTACCAATTTTATTTTTTTTTTTAATTAGTCAGCCCTTAGGAAGAAAAAAACGATGGAGTTTGACAGCTCCTTGGTCCCAGTGTTGCTTATCAGCATGTGCAGTAAACAAGGGAAAAATCATAAATATTGCATTCTCCCTCAAGATAAGGCATTTCAGAGTGAAGAATTGCTTCCCAATAGTAAACTTCAGAGCAGTGTCATGGAAATGGGTCACAGATTCCTGGAATGCAAAGTCCATAGTGGGTCTTCTCTGGAGTGAGGGATTCTCTCCCACTCCCACAGAGCTCTGGCTCCCAGGGATCTTCACTTCAGCACAGAAAGTCAAGGCTGCAGCTTGAAGGTACCCATATCAGCAACCTTTAGGCACAGAGTGGAATGCCATGTTGCCCTGCATTTCTGAAAAACATTGAAGTTCCCTACAAAATAACTGCTGTCCAAGTCCTCTGCCTGTGTGGAAATGAGTTTTTTGCCTGCTTTGGAAATGTGGACGTGTTGTGGCCTGAAGGGCCCACAACCCTCATGTCCCATTCCCTGACGCTGCCAGGGTATCACTGCAGCACCAGCCACTTTGAGTGGGAACTCAGCAAGGCCCAGACTGACCCCTCCGAACTCAGCCATGCGGGAGAGAGGAGCAGCCAAAGCCCATCCCACTGCAACAGGGGTCCTGCAGCTAACTCCAGGAGGTGCACAGTGGACCACCTCTGGGAGAGAAACGATGCTTCCCCACCGTTGAGGGAAGCTGCTCTTGCTCCTGGCTCTCTTTAGCATTCACAGTGATGACTTGGCATGTTCATGCTCTCTACATAAATCCTGATAAACTCCTAACCTCAAAAACATCCTGTAACTAGGGGCTCCCATGTCTAGTTGCCAAATTGTGTGAAAAAGTGCTTCGCCTCATCACTGTTACATTTGTTCCTGCTGCTGGGTTTCACTAAATCTGTGCTCAGGTTTTAAAGGCAACATGAATATTAATCCCCCTCTCTCGTGTATCTCGCCATTCTACTCATATATTTATCATGTCCACTTTTATTAACTTCCTCTTGAATGTAAATGCTTCCAACATTGTTCAATCTCTGCTTATGGAAGTTTTGTTTGTCCACATCTGTTAAGGTGACAGTCATTATTTACCTGATTCAAATAGGGACCAGCAGCTGAAAGATGAAGGTGGCTCTGTAAACCATTATTTGAAACTTAGATCAAACACCATTTCTTTTATTATGGCTACGGAAATAACTTAAATGAAAGTCTTACAACAGCGTCTCCTGACTCTGTAGTACAATTTTACTATTATTAGATTCTGTACAGAAGTGCATATGTTTTATTAATTGTCAAAAGCATAAATAGCTTTTTTAGATTCTATTTAAAGAGCTCTTGGCAAACTGTATAAATACTATAAGAACACTTTTTTTTTTTT
>VXBZ01008983.1:0-11948 GCA_013399135.1 Heliornis fulica
CAAACTGCCGTGCAAACTGCCGCACCAACTGCTGCACCACGCCCTGTTTGCCCGCCCTGGTCACCGCGCTCCTGGTCGCTCACGCTCCTTAGGGGCCCGCTTAAATCTCCCGCGGTTGCCCCAGCAATGCCCAAGTCCCGCCTGCCTCTCTCGCAAGAGCAGCCAGCTTTCCCAGTCGTAGCACTAACCGTTGCTGCCACTGCCGCTGCCGCCAGGTGCCTCCTCGACTGAGGCACAATTAATGTAACAACTCAGAATTAATCATTCAACCCACAATATACAAGTCGTTTGCAAGAGAAAGGTCCTGCAGAGTGCCTCCTGGGCTGTTTAAGGCCTCTGCTATTACAGGACATGTAATTCTCTCATATATGGATCAGACTCCACAGACATCTCTTGAATTTTTTTTCTGTGCGTATGAAATGATGAGAATATTCCAAATAGTGACATGGTGCAGGGGTCAAGTAGGGTTCAGTCATCATAAGTGGGACCTCGGGAAAATAAACTCATTACACCTGGGGCACATTGCCTCCTCAGACTAAGCAGGAGATGAAGAAAAAGCACCTCTACTGGTAGCTGTGATCACATTAGTGACAAATTAAATAAATACTGTAATTTGACCAAGAAAAATGGCAGTGTAGAGGGTGTCCCAAGGTGTCTGTGCAGTTTTGAAAGATTATTATTTGATGTCTTTTGCTTCCTAATACCCACCACAAATCCCTCTATTAGGCTGAAGGCCAGGACTCTCAGGAGTCACCGGATTAGTGCAGCACAGAGTCTTCTGTCTCGGCATGTGCCTGGTTTTCAGTAGCAAACGCAGGTTTGCCTCTGCCCAGGGTTGCTCCAAGGCATTGTAGTTGAGCACGTAGTAGCTGTGCATAGTGCAACCCTGTGACTATTGTGTATCTTCCAGTCAGCTTAGAGCACAGAATCACACAGACTGGTCTGGGCTGGAAGGGTTCCAAGCGCCTGCCACAGGCAGGGACACCAACCTCCAGGCCTGGATCTAGAAACTCCGTGCTGAGTGTCCCATGTATGCCTGCCAGAGACCATGGAGCCAGTCTCTAAAAGCCACTGAAATACTGTGGTTTAACCATGGCACATGAAAAGCTGAGCTGCACTAGCGGTCACATGAGCGTTTCCTTCCTGCAGCAAATGAGACTGTGATTGTGGGTTGTTTTAATCCTCTGTCACCAGTTATCATCCAGAGTGGTGGCACTGCAGCTCGAGCAGGCAGATCTCAGAGCTGCCGCTTGCCAGCACCATCTTTATGCAGGCAAGGGGTGGGGGGCACTTGCAGAGCTCCCTGGAGTTCAGAACCAGCCCAACCGTGACCTAGTTTTATCCCAAATCAGTTTTCTATATAGATTACCTGTTCATTTTGCTTTCATGCAGTATAGTGGAAGGGAACAAGGGTTTGGGTGGAAGGATAGAAAAGGTCTTGTTTCCCTTGGTAGTAGCACTAGTTTATCATCTGAAGATGTGCCTGAATTGTAGCTTCTGACACATGGTATTTTTCACAAATTAAGAGTGTGTGCACACAGTTCTTAAAGCTGCAGAACATAATTTTTTAAACAATGTACATGATACTTATTTGAAACACGAGACACTACTAACCTGTGCATACCCCAGTCACACAGAAGGCTTTTGACTTTAATAAAATCACAGAACAGTTGGGGTTGGAAGGGACCTCTGGGGATCATCTAGTCCGACACCCTGCTATAGCAGGATCATTTAGGTCAGATTGCATAGGATCACATCCGGTCAGGTTTTGAAGATCTCCAGAAGAGACTTCACAGCCTCTTGGGGCAGTCTGTCCCAGTGCTCTGTCACCCTCTGACAGAAGTTTTTCCTCATATTCAGGTGGAACTTCCTGTGTTCCAGTTTGTGCCCATTGCCCCTTGTCCTGTCACTGGGCACCACTGAAAAGAGTCTGGCCCCATCCTCTCGATATCCACCCCTTAGATATTTATAAGCATTGATCAGATCCCCTCTCAGTCTTCTCCAGGCTAAACAGACCCAGCTTTGTTGGCCTTTCCTTGTCCAAGAGATGTTCAAGTCCCTTCATCATCCTAAATTGCAATCTAAGATAAAGAGTAAGCATTCAGATTTTTTTTTTGTTCTTGGCATTTGGTACAAACAGAATATGATCCAGTTAGGGGAGGAAAAAAAAAAAGTTTCTGTGTATGCAGTTCCAGTATAACTAGAGAAAAGGCTAAGGTAGTCAGTTGTCTCGTGCCTGCAGTGATAAGTGAAAATTCTGTCCCACTGACAAGTTGTAATTACTGCAATTCTGTTTGAATATGTCTTTAAAAGAAGGTGATGTGAAGACTTAAGAACGCTGAGCTTAAATATCTGGACATGTGCTTTTCATCCCTTAGGACTACGTGCTTGCTGTAGATGCTTATCACGCTGTCACCAAATACTACCCGCAGCAAGAACCTCAGCTGTTGAGTGGGATTGGAAGGATTTTCCTTCAGGTATGTATTTTATTCTAAATCTGCCAGGTAATAGCAATAGCTCTGTGTTGGATAATTGTTGCATTTAAAGCTAGAGCTGGTTTTGTAGGGCATATATCAAATTGTAGAGACAGTGGTCAAAACAAAAAAAAAAATCGATAAATAAGATAACTGTTAGATAAAGTTAGAATAATCTAAAGCACCAGTAGTACTAAAACTACATGCATTTACATTAGCAAACAAAAAAGTGCTGTATAAAATTGTGTTAATGATTTACTCAAACAGAAACATTCTGCTTCCTCTAATATTAATGTTAAAGTTCCCGTTGACTTCAGTAAGCCAGAATTTCACTGAAAATCTCCTTTCCCACTTCCCCAAACCACATGCAGCTCTCAATATCACTGTATGATTGCCATCTTCATCTAGAAAAAGTTTGAGAATTTCCTTTTTTTGTCCAGGTTTTGTCCAGGCAAACCTACAAGGCAAACCTTGTAGGTTTGCCCCTACAAGACAATGGAGGGCACATTAAAAGGAAAAATAGAACTGCAAATTATAATAAATTTCTGTGTAGCTATGTGCTTACCATAACAGGTAACAAGGATAAAACTACAGTAATATTTTTCTGTAATATTAAGGAGGAACTTTTTCACTGTGAGGGCGACAGATTACTGGAACAGGCTGCCCAGAGAGGTTGTGGAGTCTCCTTCTCTGGAGACATTGAAGACCAATCTGGACATGTACCTAAATGATCTACTCTAGATGATCCTGCTCGGGCAGGGGGGTTGGACTGGATGGTCTTTCGAGGTCTCTTCCAGCTCCTAATATTCTGTGATTCTGTTTATCAGGAAATGATATATCTGAATAGTTAGTGTCTGATTGTTTTAAACTTTAGTATTTCAGAGGTTTTTTGCAGTTCTTTCATGTTTCTGGTACTTCAAACTTTTTGGCTTTTATCTACTTCCTTACATTTATTATAAATCTAATTTTGCATTGTCAGGTATTTACAAACAATTTTATTTGTGGCATTTATGTTATAAAATTATATTGAAATAGGATAATTTAATCTTGATAGATAATTAAAACATTAATATTGTTTGCTTGAAATCCTGGAATGTCATTCAAACTCAGTTACGGATTTTTGGTTCTCAGCAGGAACATGTTTTCACAGTGTGGTAGACATGTTTGTCCTTGAAATTCTCTGATTTAAAGTGGATTCCCATCACTATAGAGCAGTTTTATGAAGTTGGCTGTGTGCATTAATTATATCCTAAATAGGGAAACTAGTAATTATGCATATTAAAGAATTGTACCGTAAATATGTATCATAATATTGGAAATATGAGTTAATTAATGGTTCTGGTCTTGCTGGGAAAACAACTGGGTGCATGACTTGTGCTGCCTTGCTGCCAAGAGTGTCTGCCCTAGCGTCACACTCTCCAGTCTGTTAGTAGCTCATTTTGCTACAGAGGGATTTTGGCTCTCAGGAGGAAGGCATCTCCTAACTTTGGAAAGAATTACATCCCCCCAATTTCTAAAATGGTATTTGCAGGCTCCATACAGGGACACTCAAAGCCATTGACCTTCGCGATGTTGGCCGTGACAACAGGCTTTTAGAGCTTTTACTGCCAGTGCCAGGCAAAGCAAAAGGGAGTATGATCTTTTCATGTGCTCCTAGATAGCAGTTAATAAAAAGCACTACTTCTAAATTTAGGTGGTTTCCTTTCTTCTGGCACCTTCAGGAGGGAAATCTTTATTGTTGGGCACATTGTGTTTGTATTGTGACAAAATCTTCAGCTCTGTCTGGAGGGTACTTTTTGCAATAGATGCAAGATTTCGATGTATTAAGAGAAATAATCAGTGTGCATGTAAACAGAACCAAGAAGTGCAGATCAAAAGAAGAGTGTGTTGCAGGGCTGGGCACCATCATTTCAGTAAGACCACTGTGCGGCCTGTGTGTGCTGATGATGAGGCACTGAAAAAACAACCTCTTGGAGGTAAAATGGGAATGCATTTTCATGTATTCAAATGTCACAGCTTCTCAGAAAGAGGCAGTGATTCCCAAATAACCACAGACTGTTCTCTTAACTTTGAATATTATCCGAGAGAGGCACGAGAGAGCCAGAATTCACCTGCTTACCAGTCACAGATACTGTTTGCCAATAGACATCACACGTATGAAACAGAGCGATAATGTAGAACGATGTGTAAGATCAGGAGTTAAATAGAAGAAAGAAAAAAGAAAAGGCAACCTTTTTTTCAAAATAAAAATCCTTACTTTGTGTGTTTAATTTATTACTTAAATTTAGTTTAATATTTTAAGACACGTGTAGCGGGGCATAAAGAGGCCTAGATCTGATGTATGGCCTTTAGCTGTTCCCTTAGCATAAGTGGGAAATGAGGGTGAGGGGAATGGAGAATGCAGGAAAAGGCAGTTTAATCACACAGAAATTTTCAAAAACGCTGTAATTCCGTGAGCAATCACCTGACCTGTAAAACAGAAATTCACATGAAATGGGAAAACAGTGAATACATTTTACTCTCTAGGATATTATTGTGTGTTGCTAATAGACTCTGCTTGCTGGCTGACCTATCCAAAATTGCCATTTAGATAACTACATTAAAGAATTTAGAACGTGGAAAGCTTTCTGACCTTACCCTCTGCAATAGATTGCCGCAGAACAGAGTTAAATGCAATAAATAAATCCTAGGAGTACTTAAGAGAAATAATCTTGGTTTTCCAGACAAACAACAAAATTAAGTGCATGAAATATTGGAGACTTCTTGTTAGAGGATACAATTACTGAGGTTAACGGAGGAATTTTCATTTTTATCTGAAGTGCTAATTATTATTAGATACTGAAGTCATATTTTCTGAACTAAGTTAAATAAAATTAAGTGATGAAGACCACTTTAAATATTTAATATTTTAATGACTAATTAAAACTAATTATTTCTTTTAAATACGAGAGTAGGTAGGGGTAGGACAAAGGGAAATGGATTGAAGATAGAGGAGGGAAGGTCTAGGTCAGATATCAGGGGGAAGTTCTTCATGGAAGAGCTGCTGGAACAAGCTGCCCCAGCCCTGGAGGTGTTGAAGGCCAGGTTGGATGGGGCCCTGGTGACCTTGTCTAGCTGCAGGCCTGGAGGTTGGTGGCACTGCCTGTGGCAGGGGGTTGGAACTCGATGATCCTTGGGGTCCCTTCCAACCCAGATCAGTCTGCGATTCTGTGATACTTATGCAGCAAAATGTGAGCAAAGAAGGGTGTAATTATTAAATTAATTAAATGTTCATAAAAATAAAAATAAACAGTTTCCTCTTCAGTGTGAATAATGTGAATGCGAAGTTTGGCATCTTTGCTGAGAAGATACAAGCCACTGCTAGGAAATAGAGCTCTTCATGGTCACAAATATAGTGTGATTAATCTCAAAGCATATTAGATTTGGACTCATCAAGCTCCCAGTGGAGCAAACTGGTAGTTTGCTTTACAAATGAATTATTCTCATGGTTATGGGCTTCCTTCTGATTTTCAGGCTAAAAATATTCGCAGTCAGATTCATTTACACTTTTGCCAGCATTATCCTTTAGGTAAAAGGAACTCTTTTCTTGGTGGTTTACACCTTTATGTATGGAAAGAAGTTGTAACTTTTGTCATTATAACTGAATGGGTAAATTTTTAGAATGAATAGTCTGCCCTTTTTGGATCCAGTTCCGTAACATCTGGGAGAAGTGCATCTCTAATTAGTTGGAGTATCAATGAGTATAACATAAATGCATTGTTAGATGGACAGTTGCAACTTTGAGTGCAATTGGATCATCCCTAAATGTAAAGAATGACTATTTCTTTATGTTGTCAAGGGAGAGGTCTTGTGATTAGAGGTAAAGCAGTGCCAGTCATACAGCTGATGTCAGTAGGGCTTTGGATACTGATGCTATGATACTCCATAAGCAAACTGAGAAGAAATCTAGATGAAACCTTAAAATGGAAGTTTGCTGTGTCCAAAATGTGTGCTGGGAAAGTCATTCACTGGAAGACTAGGAGGACTTGAGCCAGCAGTTTGCCCAGGCAGCCAGGAGAGCCAACTGTATCCTGGGGTGCATCCAGCACAGCACGGCCAGCCGGGCCAGGGAGGGGATTGTTCCGCTCTACATTGCGCTGGGGCGGTCTCACCTTGAGCACTGGGTGCAGTTTTGGGCAGCAGAGGACAAGAGGGACATAAAACTATTGCAGCAACAAGGATGGTGAAGGATCTGGAGGGGAAGTCTGACAAGGAGAGGCTGAAGTCCCTGGGTCTGATCAGCCTGGAGAAGAGGAGGCTGAGGGGAGACCTCATGGTGCTCTGTGGCTTCCTGACGAGGGGAGCAAAGGGGCAGGCACCGATCTCCTCTCTTTGGTGACCAGGGATAGAACCCGAGGGAACGGCATGAAACTGCGCCAGGGGAGGTTGAGGTTGGATGTCAGGAAGAGGCTCTTTCCTGAGAGGAGGTTTGGGCACTGGAACAGGCTCCCCAGGGAAGTGGTCCCAGCACCCAGCTTGGTCAAGCAGCGTCTGGACGATGCACTCAGTCCCCTGCTCTGATGTGTCTGTCCCTGTGTGGAGCCAGGAGCTGGACCCGATGGTCCTTCTGGGTCCCTTCCAGCTCAGGAGAGTCTGGGATTCTGTGACTTGCTAGATGAACTTTTCCACAAGGATCCCTTTAGGGTTTGCGGTGTTTTTATTTTTCAGGTAGGTGCTTGTACGATTAAATTAGGAACGTATTTGTAAAATGTGCCAAGCTGGGAGTGGCACAGACACTATGAAGGGCAGGATCAGAATGCAAAATAATCTTGACAAGTTGAGAAAATGAAATGTTAAATTGGCTGTGATTCAAACAGCAAAGGCAAAATGCTACCAAAGACTGGGAGTAATACACAAATACAAAATGGGAAACAACTAACGAGATACTGTTCTGTAGAAAGGAATTACACTAATGGTAAGAAAACTACACAAGGGTAAACAAATTTGACTTCCAAAGCACTGCAGCATAAAAGCAAACATCATATGTGCATGTGAAACATAAAGTAATTCCTCCATTCTCACTGCTGGTGAGAGATTGGTTGGATGTTAAGAAACAGGAGAGTTCAGAGAAGAACAAGGATGAACAGAATCCAGAAAGCATCAGCTGTGAGAAAGGGGTGAACACTGATTTGCTTGGTCGATTCTCAGTCTAGAAGAAGAAACACAGGAGAAAGTGCAATAAGACTTTTCAAGTATGTAAGAGGCTGTTAAAAGTAGGAGTCGTAGTCTTCTCCCTGTCCACTGAAACCTTACCAAAATTATGTCACCTCCTATGAAATGTATGTTGCTAACTGATTTACCAAAGGGGCCTTCTTCTAAGATTGGGTTTTTTCAATCTCTAATAGCAAAGTCTGTGACGTACCCTTAGGTGAAATACTCCTTCCTTTGTGGGAATGCCCTTCCCTGTCACCACCCCCTCCTAAAATCTGTTCCTCTTTATGCCAGCTGTCAGCTGCCTCACTACTCAGCCTGCACCATCCACTCACCAGTATTTGTTGGTGTTCAAATGGGCAGCCTCCCTGATACCCTCAGTGACCTGTTGCATTGGGGTCGTTTTCTGACATGCTCTGGCCTCATGCACTGAAGTCATCCTAGCTATGACCACACGCTGTATGTTGACCAAGTACAGGTCCTACGCCAGCTGCTGGCTTACTGCGTTCCACTTCTGCCTGTGGGCAGCATCTCTCTTTGCCTCCTGCAGCCCAGCTGTGCTGGAAGTCATTCTGACCTTTTCTTATTTCAGCTAATTTTATAAACCCAATTACATCAAAAGGTAGAGCACCTCTGCTCTCTGGTCCATGTCCACTCCACAACCCCCAGCTGAGAAACACCACCCTAGATAAAACTACACCTGCTTTTGGGGTTCCTTTTGTAACCTTAATGTGGCTCCTCAAACCTTGTGTAATCCCAGATGTTACCCCGTCAGCTTGGTGACAAACAGTTAGATAATGGACTGTGACACGTGTTCATGTTCTTGCCCTTTGTAACAGGTATAATCAGGCTGTATCTCTTTTCTTCTTGTTGTGGTAACTTCTGATTTTACTGTCTAGATTGGAGACATAAAAACTGCAGAAAAATATTTTAAAGATGTTGAGAAAGTGGTGCACAAATTGGATGGACTACAGACCCAAATTATGGTTTTAATGAACAGGTAGGTAATTTAATAGCTAAATGAAACTTTAAAATGCAGTTTTGCGAAGTATGCACCATGAGCATTAAACTACCCTTGAGACAAACCTGTTCTCTTTCTCTCTTTTATGTAACTACATCTGTCATAAGTGAGACTGAATGGCATGTAGACCCAGGAGATCTGTACTGCTCGGAACAGTCGTATTATCCTGGATTGAAATTGTGATCCTTCAGTTGATTTTACAGAGCTTTTTCTCATTCTTCCAGGCATTGCGTATTTTCCCTCTACTTTTTTAATACACATTTGCATAAATAACTCTTGGGAGAGGAGAAGTTATTTTGGGCCCTTAACCTACAATCAGATCTGCTAGTAAAGTTACCACCTGGTAGTTACAAAGAATGCTGGAATACATTGTAGTAAATCGAGCTGCATGACGGGGAACTCTGTAAGGGTTAGCACATTGGCTTAATGTGTTGAGAAAATACTATTCTAAAGTGCTCTGAAAATTATATAGCATGGCGAATTTCACGAAGAGAAATAATTCCAGGAAGACAGTATCTGCATTTAAATTAATAAAAACACAGTAAAGACTCTTGCTTTGGTAGGCAGAATTTGTAATAGCCAAATGATCCAGGTTGTCATTCCATTTGTCTGTAAATCAGTGTCTCCTTGCTGGTTGTAATTACACCGTGAAGAGCAAATGTCAGAAACTCTCACATCTATAACAGGAAAAATAAAAAATGGTGTCCATTCTTTTTAAAATATATTACCACCTTGGGTTTTCGAGGAGAACTCATTCATATGTCACTTACTTTCCAGAGCATTTCTCCACCTTGGTCAGAATAATTTTGCAGAAGCTCATCGATTTTTCACAGAAATTTTAAGGATCGACTCATCAAATGCTGTGGTAAATCTCCAAATTGCTACATTTGTAATGAACACCTAAATTATTCTCGTAATTTAATTAGTACCCAGAGCATGGTTAGGGTTTTATAGAAAAATTGGATGTGGCATGTGTGCCAAAGAGTTTTTAGTAAGGATAAGATACATAATGGGAAGGGAAATGAAGAACCGGTCTGTATAAATACTTGGGCATGTGTGTAGAAATTCCACAACATCATGTTTTACAGGATCTTTGCAAAAACACTGCTTTTTTGGGGGTTGGGGTTTTTTTTGCATTTGCTGTTTTTAGCGTAGACACACGTGTCAGAAAAAGAAGTGGCAGCTGCCAACAAATATAAGATTAACTTGATTTCACACAACATTGAAGGGATGTTGTAATTTTAAACATGTCATTTTTAACGCATTGCACACCCGAGCTTTGGATTCCCATCACAACAAGAGATCAGAGAGGAGCTTTTTATTTACATTGGGGGTCTCTGCATTTGGCAGCTTTCAGTGTGCAGTCGTGTAAGAGTGTTCCTGAGAAGGGAGACAGCTCACCCTCAGCAGCCTGACCTGAGGCCACTTCAAGACAGAGGGTGTAAGAAGCTGAGTGACTTTAGGCAGCACATGAATTGCATCGTTTTGCAGGCTGTAAAGTAGTGTGTAATACAGATCGCAGGAGATCGGTCCGGTTTCCACACGGGAGAGAAAAAGAATTTATTTTTTGTTTAAAGGCCACGTTGTCCCTTCATCTGCAGCTCAGGAAGTGTGACAGTTTCTGCTGCTAACCACACAGCACGACTTTGTACTGTTGGAATCTTTCGGTAACTCATAAACCTGGTCTGTGTGGACAAGAAAATGGAACCTGACTTGATCATTTATGATTTATTTAGACTGCCCTGTCTGCTGAGTTTAATTGAAGTCAGTTGTTGATGCCTTTGAGACAAGATAATTTCTTCCTGTTGCTTACGTGGCTCTTCTGTAGGCCAGAGAGAAAACACTCCTGAAGTTACAGTGAAGTAATTAAAAAAAACCCAGGAAAATGACAGCATTTAGAGGCTCATGTAGCTTCTAAAATCTGTTTCACCTGACTCAAAATTAACTGACTAGAGTCCTGTATTATTTCTATTTGGTTTAGACTCTGTCTTATAGCTACTAGAAGACAGCAGGTTCTACTGGCACACAATAAATCTTGAGAACAACAAAAAGAAAAGTATTGGATTGTATCATTTTAGCCATGTGAGATAACCTGGTTTAGTTACTTGCTCACACACACAGAAAATGGTAATTCTTAGGGTAGTGAATCTCTTGTAACTCTAGGTGCTAGGATTTCTTTCCTTCTCATCGCTTGTAAATACATATGCATATATACACACATTTATTTATTTACATTGTTTTTTTCTAGGCTAATAACAACGCTGCTGTTTGTCTTCTTTATCTGGGAAAACTGAAGGATTCCCTCCGGCAGCTGGAAGGAATGGTTCAGCAGGACCCTAAGCACTACCTACATGAGAGCGTTCTCTTCAACTTGACAACTATGTATGAACTGGAGTCATCTCGCAGCATGCAGAAGAAGCAGGCACTTTTAGAGGCTGTAGCTATCAAAGAAGGAGACAGCTTTAATACTCAGTGTCTCAAGTTAGGATAGATCGTTTCCAACTGATTTTTTCCAGCAAGGCTGATTTTTTAAATTGTATATACTCCTGTTCGTGTGTAAATGTGAAATAAAATCTATTCAGTTATGAATGTACAGTGGTGTTCCTACAGTCTGTTGTCTCTACAGCAGTCTTATTGTGAAGACCTTGTGAAGATCTAGAGACAGCTTCATCCTGACAAGTCTATTGCTGTTCAGTTATTCTCCATCGCAGCGTACTGTATGTATATACACACAGTCAGTTACTCACATTCTATTCATAGGAAAAAAGTTAATTTGACCTTATATTGTTTTGATGACTATTGCAGTTTTTCAGTAATTAGCAAATCACATGAGCTGATGTCATCAGATAAGAGTTACTGACAGAATATCTGTATGTATATTACAGAAATGAAATCCTGAATACACTTTACTTGTTCCTACAGCCGTGTCTAATTCTGCCCCCATCAGATGATGATGATGATTATTATTATATTGCCTCTGTTGAACTTTATGCAGTTGGGGATTGCCCAGCTCTCCAGTCTGTCCGGGTCTCTCTGTAACACCTGTCCACCCTCAACAGAGTCAACAACTCATCCCAACTTGGTGCCATCTGCACATTTACTTAAGACACCCTCTAGTTCAGTTCAGGTCACTTATGAAAGTGTTAAAAAAGATTAGACCTGAAATGGAGCCCAGGGAACCCCACTAGTGACTGGCCACCAGCCAGATGTCATCCTATTCATTACCACCTTCTGGGCCTGACCTTTCAGCCAACTGCCCCCCC
>VXBZ01008983.1:11957-26266 GCA_013399135.1 Heliornis fulica
CCCCCCAACGCATGATGTTTTTGTCGAGTTGTATGCTGGACATTTTGTCCAGCAAGATACTGTCAGACACGTTATCGAAAGCCTTACTGAGGTCTGTGAAAATAACATCAACTGGTCTTCTTTGGTCAACCAGCTGGGTGACCTTGTTTTCAAAGGAAATCAGATTGGGTAGACCTCCCTCTTCTGAACCCGTGCTGGCTACGACCAATGACTGCATTTTCCATGTGTTTTTCAATAACTCCCAGTATGATTTTTATCCATAATTTTGCCAGGCACTGAGGTGAGACTGACAGGCCTGTGATTACCAGGGTCTTCTTTATTGCTCTCCTGGAAAATTGGGACATTTGCCAGCTTCCAGTCATCTGGGACCTCTCCAGATTACCAAGACCATTGAAAAATACTTGGGAGAGGTCTCGCAGTGACATCGGCCAGCTCCCTGCGTATACTACCTGGGATGAATCCCATATCGGCCCATGGACTTGTATGGATCCAGACAGAGCATCAAGTTGGACACAAGTTCAGGATCCACTAGGAGTTTATCATCACCACAGTCATGGTCCTCCAACTTGAGGCATCTGGCGTCACAGAGCCCATCAATCCTGTTGAAGACAGAGGCAAAGAAGGTGCTAAATGTCTCTGCTTTGTCCATGTCCCTGTCAGTAATGTGGCCATTCTTGTCGAGTAAGGGACCAATGTTCTCTCTGTTCCACCTCTTGTTGTTAATGTATTTGAAAAGCCCCTTTTTTATTGTCTGCCACAGTTTTGGCCAGCCTCTCTGCTCTAGCTGAGCTTTGNTCAAGTTGGACACAAGTTCAGGATCCACTAGGAGTTTATCATCACCACAGTCATGGTCCTCCAACTTGAGGCATCTGGCGTCACAGAGCCCATCAATCCTGTTGAAGACAGAGGCAAAGAAGGTGCTAAATGTCTCTGCTTTGTCCATGTCCCTGTCAGTAATGTGGCCATTCTTGTCGAGTAAGGGACCAATGTTCTCTCTGTTCCACCTCTTGTTGTTAATGTATTTGAAAAGCCCCTTTTTTATTGTCTGCCACAGTTTTGGCCAGCCTCTCTGCTCTAGCTGAGCTTTGGCCACACAAGTGTTCTCCCTGCAAAAGTGAACAAGGTCCTTATAATCCTCCCACGTTGCCTGACCTTGCTGCCATTGGCCATACGCTTTTGTCACCTAAGTTTTAGAAGAAGGTCCCTGTTCAGCCAAGCTGGTCACCTGCTTGACTTCATATGTTTTTAAACTGCCTGTTCCTGTGTTCTTACAAGGTGGTACTTCAGAAGTTACATTTAGATGAGATATTAGAAGCCATTCTTCCCTATGAAGGTGGGGAGGCCCTGGCACAGGGTGCCCAGAGAAGCTGTGGCTGCCCCATGATCCCTGGCAGGGTGTAAGTCCAGGTTGGATGAGGCTTTGGGCACCCTGGGCTAGTGGGGCGTATCCCTGCCTGTGGCAGGTGGTGTAGGAACTGGATGGTCTTTAAGGTCCCTTCCAGCCCAAACCAGTCTGATTCTGTGGTTCTAGCTGAAGGTGAGGTGTCACACCGTTGCACTATCATCCGTGCTTTCACCCTACGTGAAAGGAGCATGATCCATCATCACCCGGCATGCTGAAGCCACTTGTCTCTTCACGACTGAGGAGTGAAATGCTTCCTTTTTTTATTCAGCAGTGCCTTATCCTCCCTGCACATGTAAATGACAGCTCTGCGCTCTGATCGGCAGAGAGTAAAAACTTACGATCCCAGTCAGAGTCAAATAACCATTTAAAACCAAACCCTCTGAAACCTTAATCCCCTGTCCTCTGAGTTTCTCTAAACTCTAATTCATACGTGTTACTGCACAGGTCTCACTTCAGTATGTTTGTTGGGTTCTTATTAGTGGAACCTTTTACTTGGATAAAAACGCCGGTAGAGGAGAGGCTTGGACTGGGTGACCTCTAAGCTCAGTGAGCCATTAAACAAGTGAAATCCTGGTAGACTTGCAGAATAATTAAAATCTAAATGCAAAGGGATATTATCACCGCTGGATATATGCAAATTGTTAACTGTTTATAAAATGCAAGAAAGGGTGTCAATGTTGCTTTATGCTTTGGATGTAACATATCCACAAGCTGAGTGTTTGAATTTCCTATATGCAGCCAGTTAGGTATCCAAATGCTCTATGTGGTGTTGGAGCGTTAAAGCTTAGGACAAAATTTGCCCTCAAAACATTAATTACACCAGGCAATCCTGTTAAATTCAATGAATTCAGCTGAATTTAATGAGGGTTCCTGGTGTAAATGAGGGCAGAGCTCAGCTCTAAAACACAGCGTGCATGTGTCATCTGGCTAAGTGAGAAAAGCTGTGGAAAGTACAGCCTGGGTGAGCTGATTGTTGTATTCACGTCTTAAAGCTTAATGTGCCTTAACAGAAGTTTTGCATTTAAATTTCCTCTTTTAATAAAAGAGGAGCGAAGAAGCCATACTTCAGACAGTCAGATAATCACATTATGCACAGACACCCTAATCCTCAAAAGGACTTAAGCATCTATCTGCACTTCAGGTGGTAACAGCACCCTCTAACCAGCTGGTCATTTGTACTTTCCGGGTGCCTCTCTTTTGGACCAGACCTGTTAAACGTTCCCCAAAAGGCATGTCTGAGACTCTGCGGTGGACTTGAGCCTGTGTACTGGAAAGGATGATTGTTCCTCCTCCTACCCCATCCTTCATGTCAGCAGGAGCACTCGTGCAGCCATGCACAAGCTGGATGAGCTCACTGACCCGCCAGAAAAACTCACCGAGGCGGCAAACATCGTCTTCAGATTCATCTTCCTCCCAGGCTTTCGACACCAGGATGTGCTGGGAATAACCACTCCGGCCTGGGCAGGCTGCCAGCTTTTCAGCACCGCAGTGATGTAAGAAGTGGAAGCCAAAGCTCTTCTGAAGCCTTTGCTGCAGGTGTCTTGCAAATCAAACTGGAGAGGGGAGTGAGTGGGGTACGGTGTGCGTGCACGACACAGTCATGTCTGTCTTACTCGTACTTCAGCTGAGGCACTTCACCAACTGCCCACGCTGCTGTCATCCAACAGAAGATCACAAGATACACAGTACTCCCATCAGAGGAGACTGAGGGGTGACCTCATTAATGTTTATAAATATGTAAAGCGTGAGTGTCAGGAGGATGGGTCCAGCCTCTTCTCAGTGATGGCCAGTGATAGGACAAGGGAAATTGGGTCCAAGCTGGAACACAGAAAGTTCCATCTTAACATAAGGAGGAACCTTTTCACTGTGAGGATGACAGATCACTGGAACAGGCTGCCCAGAGAGTTTGTGGAGTCTCCTTCTCTGGAAACATTCAAGACCAATCTGGACACATTCCTGTGTGATTAAATCTGTGTGATCCTGCTCGGGCAAGGGGGTTGTACTGGATGATCTTTCAAGGTCCCTTCCAACTCCTGACATTCTGTGATTCTGTGATCTGCAGTCGCATTCAGCTGCAGTGAGAAGCACACATCCCTTTTCTGCTTCAACCCGCAGTCGAGACATGTGTGGCAACAGGGCTGAAGCATCGAATACGGATTCAGATTTATTCCAGGTAGGTAGAACCACAGCAGACAGAAGTCTCAGGTTGCTCAGGTGGCAACCCAGATTGCTGCTGTCCTGGGCTGAAGCCAGGTGAACCAAAGATGTTAGAATGAGGTGGATTTTATCCCTTAGCTCATACCTACGTGAGAGCACAAAGGAAGATGCCATACACCCCTTCCACCCTGCTCCCTACTCACTTGATAAAACAGAGAGGAGAAATGGATGTTACCAGTGAGATACGCTACACCACAGGAGCTTGCACAGAGGTTTTAGCACACAAACAGTAGCTCTCTAGCACTGAATGCAAACTAGTTCCAGCACTCACTTCTGGGAAAAACTGATGGAAAGCTACTTTCCTGCTTAGTTCACCTAGTCAGCTTGGGAATTGCAAATTTAGAGATTGTCATCTCCCAGGGGGCTGTGAGATGGTCACAATCCTGGTGGGAGCAAAGAACAGAAAGCTGGGGGTGGGAAGGAGGGTGCAGCTGGATCGAAATCCGATTCTGCCCTAGCACTGAGTCGTCATTCGCTGTTTGTTACACATGAGAGTCATTAAAATGAATCCACAGAAATCCAGCAAAAAGGGCCCCCAAAAAGGGGGAAAAGAAGGATGTTACTTGCCTGAGGCAGGGAAGGGAGGAAGGAAAAGGTTCCTCTCTGGCTGGGAAAAACTGCCAAAACTCAGCCCTAAACTGAAACTACTGAAGTAAAAGACTGCAGAAAAAACTTAGTAGAGCTGTTCATAGAACAATGAACTACTTGCAGTGCAGGGTGCGAGCGAGTGCTTCAGAGGGTGGCACGCAGGGCAGTGGCAGGCAGCAGGACTGAGCCCCAGCCCAGCCGGGGTGTCCGCAGCAGCCTGTGCCTAGCCCAGACACCGCTTTGTGTCCTTTGCTAGAGCATCACCAAGAGCAGCTTCCCTCTTTCCCACCAGCACCCAGCCAGCTCGAAGTTGACTGAACCACTTGGAAAGAAAAAAATAATAACAATAAAAAAAGCCCGAGGGCCGACCCAAATCAAATTCTCCAGCTGAAATGCCTGTGACCACACCGGAACGCGGAGCCCAGAGCTCAGCTTGGCTGCCGCGGGCCGTGTCCATGCAGCCCCAGAGCAGTGCAGAGGCACTGAGCACACCCAGCCCCGTGGTCTGCCAGCCGACGCAGCTCAGTCACAGGCACAGCGGTGATTGACCCGGTACCCTGAGAGGCAGCACACAAGGCAATGAAACGGAGGAGCACTTTTCCAAATAGTGCAGGTATCCCAGAGAGAGCTGGAGCAGGGGAAACCAGCACCGAAAGAGCTCCACAGCCTTTGAACTGCTCAGTCTTTCCCCGAGCACTCTGGGGTTTGAAATTTCACTTCATGTCTTATCCAAGGATTTATACAGTTAATAAAAACCGAGAGCTCGTGACTCATTCACATAAAAAATAGGGAGGATTTTTTTCCAAATTGCAGGTTTAGCAGAGTGCCTTTTTGTGAACACACAAAATGGTTTGGGAATCAAGCTGTAAAGTCACAGTATGTGCAGCAAATGGGATCAATTCTGGACCTTTGCACCAGGAATATTTTAAATTGTTAACACTAATTCACCCCCCAAAAAAGCTGATATGTTTATTTGGCTTCAGGACTGGCAGTGACCCAATTTCAGGGAGCCTGAGAAGTTCTATCATTTCCATAGGGAAGACTCCCAAACAGATGATGTAATTTTTGAGCACAGCGTGGGTCAGGTCCAAAGCCTCTGCCTGGCCAAAAATCTGAACCCAGTGTCTGATGACTAGGGACATTCTTCAAAGCAGTGCTCAGCTGCCACCACAGTCCTCATGTGCAGTGGCATCTGCCAGCTGATACGGCATGATTGCCTTTGTCAGGAAACCACCCCTTCTCATAAGTTTCTAGTTCCAGCTAAATCCTGGAAAGCTAAATCCTGTTCTGCCAGTAGGACCTGATGCTCTGAGTGCATAAAAATATTAATATTTGACAAGTTCAGCAACCAGGATGGGCAGCTACGGGCTCCTGCAGCTGCCAAGAAGCAGCACAGGCCCTGCTCTCCAGAGCCCAGAGTGAGACACAGAATCACAGAATGTTAAGAGTTGGAAGGGACCTCGAAAGACCATCCAGTCCAACCCCCCTGCCCGAGCAGGATCACCTAGATTAGATCACATAGGAATGTGTCCAGATTGGTCTTGAATGTTTCCAGAGAAGGAGACTCCACAACCTCCCTGGGCAGCCTGTCCCAGTGCTCCATCACCCTCACAGTGAAAAGGTTTTTCCTTCCATTCACATGGAACTTCCTCTGCTCCAGCTTGGGCCCATTTTCCCTTGTCCTATCACTGGCCATCACTGAGAAGAGCCTGGATCCATCCTCCTGACACTCACCCTTTATATATTTATAAATATTAATGAGGTCACCCCTCAGTCTCCTCCAAGCTAAAGAGACCCAGCTCCCTCAGCCTGTCCTCATAAGGAAGGTGTTCCACCGCCTTCATTATGCCTCAGGGTTCCCCTTCACCCACCTGTAGGCACCCTGTAATGCCTGGTGTGGATGCTACTAGTTAACTACTTCTGGCTGTGAAACGTCTACACGTTGAGATGCCTAAAGACACTCACTCATGGACACCTAACAAGGGAGGGCAACATCCAGCTGCCCACCTAATTTGTCAGAAAGCTCGCTGACCATCCACAGTTTGCATGGAGTCTACTTGCCAAAATCAAGGCTGCTGCTCTCTTAACCTGGTTGTAGGAAACTCAGGAATGCACCACATGGGAAGTGTGTATTTTAAGGTGGAAAGTAATATATAGGTGCCACAGAAGCTGTCTTCAAGTCCTCAGTTCTGTACTGTTTCTTCTAGGTTTTTTTTTAAATAAAAACTCTAATCGTGGAAGAGTTCAAATATTCCCCTTGCACAAGTTAATGCTGCCAGCGTGATGTCGCTGGAACCACTTACATACATTTTCATATTACAGCAGTGCACTGAGATTTTCCACTAGCAACACTAAGACAGACTCGCATTTTTGGGCCAAAAAATCGATCTCACTTTGCACTTTTTGATATGCGTACGTTGGGGCAAAACAAAACCAAAACCACACCAAAAAAATCACCATGAAAATAAACTTTTTCATGTGAAGGAACGGTATGTCCTCCCTCCCTCCTTTCCACCCTCTGGAGTGTTTTCTATTAATAGTAACGGGTTTTCCTGCCCAGTTGTTTCCACCCAGTGTAATCTCCCATGTAATCTCTCCACACGTTTAGAATCTTGATACCAGCTCCAAACTGCTTTTTCCCTGGCTGACAAAAAACACTTCTGTGGAAGCAAAGCTCTCACCCTTTCCAAGACACCTAAAGGGCACAGACTCAAAAGCACTGACAGCAAGACCCCCGCAGCCCCCGCCACCTCTCAGCAGCAGAATGCATTGTGCTAGGAAAATGACGAACGATCTTCAGCAGGGAGATCGTGTGTTACTCCTGACAGCCAGGAGATGGGAGCTGTACCAGGTGTATATATTCCTCCAGAGAGGCAACAAAACAAGGTGGTTCAGTCCTGCTTCCCAGGTCACATCCTACATCAGCGAGCTGTTGAAAGCAATCGCTGCGGGCAGCTGCTTTACTGTCCATCCCTCATCACTCATCTCCAAGCTGTAAATCTCTCTCGAGGAGAAAGCGTTACCTTCTCTCTCTTATCAGTTGGCTCCCCCAGCCTGTTATGGGATGTCTGTGCTGGGAATGGGGATTCCAGAGAGCCCACGCTGCTGCCTCCGCATGTGCTTTTACAGAGAGAGAAAGAAAACACCAAGAAGGCCCATAGGAGAAATGCAGAGTCTCGTGCTGACTTCTCTTTAAAAAAAACCACAAAACAGAAGCAGGAGGATGAATTGGACACCAGGGACTGATGCCAGCACCAGGAGAAAGCAGACATTTTACTTCACATTCAGAAACACAATTTTCAGTGGCACGTAAGTCACAGGAATAAAACTTGCCGCAGGCAGTAACTGTCACTTATTCCTGTAGCTGTACCTTGAAAAATCCCCAAGGTTTATTCTGGGACCAGGATGGCCCAGTGCAGGAGGACACTCGAGCGACCCTTCCAGGCAAGTGGCACGCAAATCCCTGAACCGATGAGGCGCAGGACATGGCCCAGCCGCTGCGCAGGCCCAACCGACACGATGCGTGCCTAACTATAGCTAAACTTGCATTTGCTTGTAGCACTGATGTTTCAGGCAGGGCTGCTGAACCACTGCACAGAAGCCAGCACAGGCACCCCCTCCCCCTAGGTGAGCGGCCACTGGCACGACAAAGGGTCAGCTCGGTCCAGGACCCTCAGGCAGGAAACCCTGTGCCTTTTTTACTCACCCTTTCCATCCTTTAAAGACAAAGGTACAACCCCACTTCAAAACCAACACGTTACAAAGCGCCTAGCAGTGGTTAGAACGAACGCTGCTGCGCAGGGAGGAGGAGGAGGCTGCCTGCTGAGAAAGGGCAGTGCGCCCACCCACAGGGAAGGTCTGGTTATCCACCCCCTGCTACACTGGGAAAATTCACATAAGCCCAGTTTCAGCTTCTTTCTAGAGCCAGGTTTGTTTGGGAAAGGCAGGTGCATGTGCTGTGTCTGGCTGCAGTCAGCACAGAGCCCATGCTCTCATCATCCAGTGAGTAAGCAGTACAGCAGCCCAGCTGACACCCAGCCCCAGAAAAACCAAATCCACCCCAAAATCCTTCAGTGCCCACGGGGGAGCCGCACAGCCTACGGAACTGCGAGGCGCTGAGCGAGCCCTGGACCAGCGAGTCTGAGCCTGCTCTTCCCCATCCAACAAAGGAGCCGAGGCACATGGACAGTGACTTGCCCCATCTGACGAGGCAGGAGCAGCAAAACGCGATCGGCAGTTACAGTAACACCACTGTTCACTGTGCCCTTAATGTCAGCACAAAGGCAAAAAATAAATTAGAAGAGCCCACACCCAAGTCAAAGTAATTTTATTAATATCTCACAATAGCAAATTGCTACATTCTACTGAGAGAAAACCGCAGCTTTATGTACCAGGGCAGAACTAGGGAAGCTGCATACTAAAATGCCGATTATGCAAATTTACCTTATGAACACTTTTAGACAAGAACGAAGCAAGGTTTATTTTCTTTAATTAAAAGCCAAATCCTACATAGTTCATTAGCATGGATTCAGAGCAGAATGAATATTAATGTAGCCCACCTCTCCCAATTCTACTTGACAGAAATATCAAGGGAAAAAAAGGTTAGAAAGTGGATTCCTGAGCAAATTCAACTGGCTGAAGTCACTGCAAGGCTGACGGCATCTTCAAAAGGCCACGGTGGTCAGGGTAATCTTTCTGACCAGAAAAAGGCAGATGATAGTGTCACCTTCAAAAAGCGAGAAAGATGATCTGGCGAACTACAGGCTGCCCAGCCTCTCTTCAGGCCCCAGGAAAACTAGAGAATAAGCCATTCCAGGCACACGAGCCACCGGGTGATGGGGAACAAGATGTCAGCACTGGTCTGGAAAAGGCACATTCTGCCTGACCATCCTGAGTACCAGCTGGGAGACAATGACTGACCCTGTGGTGAAGGGGAAGTAGCAGCTGTCCTTCACCTTGACCACAGCCTTGCTCAGACCCCCACAAGCCTTGGACCTGGAATGAGGAGATGAACCACAAGGCACATGGAAAAACTTCTGGATCATCAGTTCAAAGCAGTCTGACATGGTTCGAGTGTAACCATCAGGTGGTCACAAGTGGCATTTCCCAATAGTCAAAACTAAGGCCCACCATGTTGAACATGTTCCTTAATAAACTGGGGTGCAGAGAGCGCAGATAAAGACACTGGTTTGTCTATCCTGGAGAAGCCTGAGAGGAGAACTGCATTTTCCACTCCAAAAGTGACTGCAGAGAAGACAGAGCCAGAATCTTCTCAGGCATTCAGTGACAGGACAAGAGATAACAACTGCATGCTGTGACCAGGGATTTGGCCATGAAGAACAAATGCCTGCCCACAAGAGAGCCAAGTGATGGAACGGGCACCAAGACAGGCTGTGGAACCTCCACCACCAGAGGTGTCCAAACCTCCTTGCTTTGAGCAACTTGATCTAGCTTTCGAATGGGCCTGTTACACTGCAGGGGTTCAATTAGGTGACCTCCAAATGACCTTTCAAACTTATTTTTTTCTATGATTTTGTGATTCTAAGCATGTGTGTAATATAGATAATCACTGAAAAGCCACCAGTCACATCTGCTGTGACAGAACTTCAGCTCGTTCCACCTGTCACATCTTGGACATCATTACTGTGCTGCTTCTGCCAAAAACTTCATATACTGTTTCCGAGCAGGAAAATCATCGGCTGGCCTGTTGTAAGCTGTCCAGACAGGTTCTCCAACAAACAGCCTCATCGCCTTCACGTAATTCTGTCAAAGAACAAGAAGTCACAAGTAATTTAAGAGTTCCTTTCCATCAGAACTTAGTTCTGATGTTAACAGTTCCATGCACACTTCTAGGGCAATTTTTGAAACCATTTCAAGACGGACCAGTAGCTTCGCATGTTCCACAGGATTGTACCACCACACGGCTGCTTGTGGCTACTGCAGTGGGAGATTTTGCATCTACACAGTGATACACAGTCACAACCAGCGCCTCCAGGTGAGGCAGAGACTATACTTCTCCCTGTAAGCAACTAAGTCCTGCCTTGCACAAATCATTTTGCACTGGATTCAGAGTACTGGGCAATGCAGCATCTAATCCCTACTTGCTTAGTTAAACAAGAGCAATCCGAACACCCAAGATGACTACAAAGTGCTTTGGAGGAATATAAGAGGTTTCAAAGTGAGAGCCACAGAAGCTGAATGGGGAGCATATAAACTAACTAAAAAATAATGCTGTGGCAAGTGAAAAGACCCCAGATAACAAAGGAAAAGGCCAGCCCCTGCCACCAGCTGGCCAGAGGAAGCCAAGTGCAAAGGTCCAGCTGTGGTGGCAGAGAATGCGATTTTACATCCTGCAGAAGGGCTCTGACCACTGAGTTATGGGCAACTCTCCTCTCCTGTCAGTTACACCACAGGTTGAGACCTTGTTTATTCTGTAAACTTTTCCAAGCACTTATTTTGAGTCCAGGTGCTCAGCAATGTCAAGAAGCAAGTTAGGTACCTAAAGAACTGCAAAATGCAAGGGTCTAGAAGAGCCTCAGGATTTTACTTTGAAGATGCCGCTTCTGAAGTTCCTGAAGTGGACAAACTTTCAGGACTTCTTGTGGATTCAACCCATAGACCCCAACATTTTGCCTCTGAAAAGAAAAAGCCTTAACCTGTCAATTGTAGCTGATTCACTCAGGATCTCAAAATACAGACGCAAAGAGTTGTATTTTCACTAGAGCAGCATGTCCCTTTTCTACAGACCCAGTAACTGCTGTCTGGACAGCGATTCAAAATTGTACCAGTCTCAAGACTATGCCAGAAATAGGATTTTCTGGGCCACACAGGAGACAGCACACAACTCCCCATTTTCCAGGGGCCATGCTCAGGTTACAAAAGTATTTACAAAATCCCAGACACACAGATCAGGGTTCCACATGCCAGACCTACAATCCCACTGCCAAAAATACCCTCCAAAAGCAGGTCACTCCCTGTGAAGCCAGCATGCAGTCCAGCACACACTAGCTTCAAGGAGTGGCTCTGGACCCTTAATTCTTTCTTTCCCTGAAGGTGAATTAAGTACCCATGAAAAATGCCACTGCTGGACACAGACATTCTCTGTCTGTCCCCACGAAGAGGCACAACAACATCACACAGAAGGATCCATCTCCACCTCAACCGGGAGTGGGTACAACTGTGTGAGGAACAGCCACAGGGTTCGGCTCTCACGTGGCTGTCGCATAAGAGATGCTACGGGTATCATGTGGCAATGACTTGCAGTTACAGCTGACGAGAGGAAGCTGGATTTGTGACCTGGAGATGAAAGGTTCGGATGCTGTGAATTATTTAGTATTTTTCATATTTCTACTTCATATTTAATATGTTTTGCTAATGAACTGCGAGTCTCAGGGCATGTAGTTACTAACGTGATATATACTCACATGGATTTGCCATCAAAATGTACAGTAATCTATAGAAACATACATTCTCATCCAGAGTAAACCGGTGATATATGCCGGCAGGGAGGGTTATCATGTCTCCTTTTTCCATGGAAATACGGATCCATTTGTCGTCCTTGTCTCGAACATCAAAATATCCAGATCCATCTAAGACGTAGCGAATTTCATCATCTAGGTGTAAGTGTTCTTCGTAAAATGTCTTTATCTAGAAATAACAAGTATCTCTTGAAACTACTGAACACAGAAAAATGTGAAGAAAACTGGTAGAAACACGTGGCAAAGCAGACAAAGGCTTTCAAAGTGCAACTGAGCAGTGACTTAACTAACAGAGGAGACAAACACAGTTAAAACGGCCAATACAGCCAGACAGACGCTGTTTCAGGACACTGTTGAGCAAGCTGCTACACCTCCTTTGACAGACACAAATCTCTCTGACAAGAAACAGCAGCTACAGCTGCACATAACCAGTCTGCATGACGGCAATGCTTACACCCGTCTGAGAGACAGGTAGAGCTTCTCACTGCAGAATTTGCTCAGGGATATGGTTTAGAAGAGGATAGGTATGGTTGGACTCAATGACCTTAAAGGTCTTTTCCAACCTAGTCATTGTGTGATTCGGTGCTCACAGTTGATCAGTTCAATCATTTTGTTCCTTTTTTTTTTTTTTTCCCTCCCGATATGCAAAATTAAAATTGAGCTACTCGTTACCCCCTCTTTCACACTGGTGTAAGGCTGAATTAGCCCCACAGGTCACTACAGCTCTATGTGATGAAAACACAGTTATTGCCAAACATGGCCCACCTACAGCAATCTGATGTAAACAGCGTGTCATGCCTGCCCCCACACAGTGAGCCCCAGCTCCAGGCTCTCCCCGCTGGAGCGGCAACATTCTCATTTTTTCTGGAATGGTGAATTCTTTGTACATTTCACAGTGCAGAACAAAATGTGCATTAAAAGGTTCAATTAACAGAGAACTGAGCTGGCTAGCACACAAAGAGCAGTGAAACACCAGGTACTATCACCTGTTCAGGCCTGGATGCTGTTTAGCCATGCTAGCCCATGTGCTGATCCAGCATGGCAAGAAGAACAAAAAGTCTGTATGCCCTGTCAATAGCAGCCCGTCTCTCTCAGGTAAAGCCCGCCCAGGCAACCACAGTTACTACCTAATTCACCTTCATCAGCTTAAAACCAGTATAACTCCACGGGCTTAAAACAAACTGGTAAACAGAAATTTAAAGCCATTGAAGGGCCACCGGGTTGCTGCCCTCAGGTCAGAGCAGCATGCCAGCACCTGAAAACTCCTTCTAGGTGGCTCATCTGCGAGCCTGGCACCATCTGCGTTCAACTGTGAGGAAACAGCCCAGGTGCCAGCTTCCCAAGGTAAAAAAGGAAAATATCTCCTTGTGCAGGAAACGTGTCTATTTGATTCCACAAGGCTAACAATCACTTTGAACAGCTGAATTTTGCAAGCAGCCATTAGGATATTCCAGACTTCAAAGCCCATGCGCAGCTGGCAACCTCCTGCCTTCCTCCCCGGGAGGCTCTCTGAGGACAGGTCGGCATCGGCGGGGCTCTGCTGGGAGCAGGTTTAGATTCGAAGTGACACTGTAATGGAAACTATCCTTAAAACCTCTGAAGGCAATACAGAGAAGCAAAAAGCTCTCTGCTACTTTTAAAATATTATCACAACTGCTTTTTTTTTTTTTAAATGTCAGGGACTTTGGTACAAGGTGTATTTGACACATGGAAATCGCATCTCTGGACATACGGGTGTTGTGGAGCCATGCTCTATCAGCAGACCCGCACTCAAAGCCGAGGCTCACAGACCCGTCTGGGTCAGAAGGGACCACGGGGACCACCGAGTCCCAACACCCTGCCACAGGCACTCGCATACCTTTTCCTCGTAGTTGGGAAGCTTGTCTTTATGTATGGTTATTATGTCCATCCACGAGTAATTCTCTGCTCTCCGAATCTCTCTGAGGCACGGATCAGTCTCGTAGTTATCGGCATCCAACTAAGAATTGGCATGGGAAAAAAAAACCACCATTCAGGCTGGACCCGAGAGGCAAACGGGGTCACGCCGAGGCTGAGAAGCCCGAGCTGGCCGGGCAGGTCGCCGTGTCAGCGTCCCTCCATTTACCCGCGCAAACACCGCCTGGGTCCCCCCGCCCCGCCAGGCCCGCGGAGGCCGCGCACAGCCCCTGCCAGCGCCGGGCCGCCCCGTGGCGGTTCCCCCCGCTTGCCTTGCGGTAGGCGACGCCGAGGCGGCGCAGCTGCTCCAGGCTGACGGCGCGGTTGGGCCGCAGGCGGTGGGGAGCCCGCTGGTCCTCCTGGGACTCGTCCATGTACCAGGCCTCCACCATGTCGCCGGCGCCGGGCCGGGAGGGGAGGGCCAGGCCTTAAAGGGGCAGGGCTGGCGGCGCTCCGGGCTCAGCGAGCAGGCCAGGCAGGGGCGAGCGAGCACGGCTTCAGCAAGGCGGTCCGTGAGGTGGCTCGCACTGGCCCCGACCCGCCCGGTAGGGGCCTGGTTACAGCCCCCCTTCCACTACGCTGCACAGCAGTCGCGTCCACACCGAGTCCCCCTTGACGCCACCCCGCAAGCCTCGGCCTCGGAGCCCCACGCTGCAACACCACAATATGGAGAAATAATAAAGGGG
>VXBZ01008984.1:0-30037 GCA_013399135.1 Heliornis fulica
CACTTGATACTCAGTACCTAGGACACTCACACCAATTTTCTTACACAGAAAGCCAAGAAACTTTCCCGTTCTAATTATCTTTTTTAATCTCCAGTTTAACTGAGCACAGTCAAGTCAATAAGCCTTTTAAGCCTCTAAATTAAGGGAGAACAAACAGTAGATTGAGACACATATTGCAGCCTATAGGTTTAAACGCAATACTAAACTTACTTCTTGTATTTCCCATGTTAGATTCTATATAATTGCCTAAATATGGTGCAAATTATCTGGACTATATCTTTATCAAGTTATCTGTCACTTCTGTGGTTCCATTAATAAATGCAGTATTTTAAAAAACCTAGTAATTATCTGTGAAGTGGAGATTTTTTTTCTAATCACTATGATTTCATGTGATGGGACAGAATTTTACTGAATGCCCTGAAAATGTCAAGCTGAATGAATTTGATACTATACACTGTCATTAGACTAATTAAGTGGTTCCAAAATGTTAATAGCTATTCTGAGACAGCAAAAGATAATTCTTCATGACAAAGTATCACTTGGTGCAGAGGGTACTCTAAGAATTGTGTTGATCAGGAGTCACATCCTGTGTTTTTATATGCTTCCATAGTAAAGAGATGTGTAATTTTAAGAGTTTTGTGGAAATGTATTTCATGAGTACTTCATAGGAGAGAAGAAACAGTTCAGAAATAGAAGCCTAAGCTTTATTTCTGTGGAAATTTTAAAAGGATGGTAACTCTTTATTGCTGTGCACTTATTTGGTTGTCCAGAGATTTGTCTGAGAGCAGTAAAAACTCTTGAATCATTTTAATTTTGCATAAGGACTCATGTAAGCATGGGCTGCATTTTTGCAAAGTGTTATTTTTGCTCAAATTTCACTTTATTAAGAAATATACTACACTGTAGTGAAAAAAAGTACTAATTTTGGTTTTTGTTGCTTTTTCTTTAGTTTTGCCTTATGATTATTTTTATTATTATTTTTTGTAAGTAGTGGTCAACTACAAAGGAATGTAAATCCCATGCAGATGAAAGGTTATAAGTTTAAAAAAGGTTGATAGTTCCACAAGTAATTAATAGAATAAATATTTTCCATGTGAAGGAAAGGCCTGTATACAAGTCAAATAAACTTCCTCAGTTATGACCCATGAGCACAGTCTCAATAGATGTGTCCATTCATATTGCTGGCACTATTCTTCTTGTTATTGATTCACTGAGTTCCTCCTCCTAAATTCCCCTGTTCTTCTACTCTCCAAAATACCTACTTATTTTACCATAAAAAGGCTTCCACAGGAAGCCAGTAGCAAGATTTATTTTTGTATCATATTGAGTTGTGCATACTAATCACTTCAGAGAATTTAGCCAGCACAGGGTTTTTTCCAAACCGACTAGATGTTAACATCACACTGGTAAAGATCTAGTTAACCTGAAATAGCTAAACCCTAAAGGAGGCATGTTATTTGGAAATGCACCTCTGTGGAAACCTACACAGTATCTTTTACATATCAGGGTCTAGTTCAGCTTCCTTTATTTATAAAAATCGACTGACTTAAATTTTGGCATACGTTGTCTCCGACCACGTAGATTTTGGTACTTTATGGAATTGGATATGCTTCTTGTGATAATTCTGCTTCAGGTGCTTCTCTCCTATTATTAATATTTTCATAGACCCAAGAAGGCATCTGGATAATGGTAAATTATTTAATAAAATAACTCATATGAAACATAATGAAATTAGGACTTTTGGAGACAGTAACAAAGTCTTTGCTGATTTAGCGTACTAAGGCCATACTCATAACATGAGGTAAAACAACACTAAGATACATATCTGTGAAACATTTATAAAAAGAAGAAAGAGAAAATCATGTTAAGAAGTAATAAGCACTTAAAAATTTTCTTAACAATATGTTCAAATGTTTATAAGAATATTGATGGTCTTGCAGCCAGAACACTAACTTGCATCTGAGAAAATCTTGGCTTTGTTCTGAGGCTCTCTATGGAACTGTTTTAAGAAAAACACTGTCCTGAGGACATAAGCCCTGGTATCTTCACCACACTACTGTTATAAGACTAAATAAGCACAGAGAAGCAAACAATAGATTAAGAATCCTCTCTTGCAATTCAAGATTCATCAAGTCACAGGGTTTTTCATGTTGGCAGAGACCTCTAGCAAAATTTAGTCTAACATCCCATTCAAAGAATCTTCAGTGATGGTAATTTCCCAACCTCTTCCCTACTGCAGACTTCCTGGACAGTTGCTGCACTTGACCACTCTCACAATAAGGATACTTTTTCTTCTAACTAGTAAAAGTTACCCCTGCAGCAACCTGTGAGCATTGTGTCTTCGTCTTTTCACAGTGCACTTCTGAAACACAGCTGATCCAGACTCTCTGCAAATCTTCTTTAGGCAGTGAAAGACTGAAAATCACTTTCTCCTGTCATATGCTCCAGCCCACTTATAAGAAAAATCATAATGCATTTATGTTTCTTATAGTCCTGATGAGCTGAAGAAAAGTTTAGGATTTCTTCCTTATATAACATGAACTCCTGATTTCTGACTTAGTGGGGTTTTTTTACTAAGAGCTAATGTAAATAGCCAAACCCTGATTGTTTTCAAAATAAAGGAAAAAAATTGATACTTACGTTGAGAGCAGTCACTACCAATCCAGCCAGGGTAACACTGACAGGATCTATCAATAGGATTACATGTTCCGTTATTGGTGCATGTGCATATTCCAATGCAGTTCTTACCAAATCTGCCACTGGGACATACTGTGAAAAAGTTGTCAGAATTAGAACTCCTTAGTAATCAGAACAAGATTTTCTTATATATACNTCATACTGAAGGATCAAATGTTCAAACAGCTTAAACCTGATTAAGATTTCGAACTTATAAACTGCACATACTCAACAGAAACTACTTTTGGTTTTATAGTTTCCAAGTTAGTAAGTGCTTGGTCTCTGTTCCCCATAGAGTCTTTACTACAACCTGTACCTTCATTACAGAGGGCTCCTGTAAATCCAGGTAAGCAGTCACATAATCCAGTAATATGGTGACAGGGACCACTGCTGTGTACACACTGGGGGCATGTCTGGCTGCAGCGGTGCCCATAAAACCCAGGGGAACAAACTGGAATCAGAAAGAACAAACTGTCATTCCTTCCTATACTTTCCATACAACTCTTCAGAGCACTTCCCGACTTTGAATTAGCTCTGCTTTCTAAATACACAAGACTTGCAGTGGGGTTCTTATTATTCAAACAGTTCAATGCTTTGTAAATGGAGAATTGCTTCATATTCCTCTAGGTTTTACTATATCCTAGTTATTAGTTACTATATCCTATTAATAAGGACTTAATTGACATTCTGTTACTTGTCAGGCTAAGCTGACTGGGGTTGTATTTGAAATGCATGTATACTTTTTTTGTTATATAGAGTTGGCTATACATTATATGTCCAAAAACAGACTGGGAGGTTTTATCTGTAGATGAGTACAGTCATCTTAGACCTTGAATTATGTGTTTCTTAACTTGGAATAAAAATATCTATTACTTCACTGAGAAAAAAGTAAAAATGTTTTCCAGTAATCCTTTAATTTAGGTACTGACTATAGTCATTACATGTTATAGACAGCTACACATCACCTTACGTTTACAGAATCTGAGACCAGAAATAGTAATTCACTTAATTCTTATGCTAAAGGTACAAGTTTTTTTTTAAAAGGAGAAAAAAAAGGGGCTTGGGGTGGGGAAAAGCTGTTCCTTAAAACCTCTTTCTTTGTTGCTCTAATCCCATCTGGCAGTTATTTCTTGATAAACTGGAATATTAGGTAATGCATCAAGAGAAATACCTGTTGCACAGCAGTAACTAGCACTCAGAAAACCTAACTTGGAATCTTTTCAGTATTTATATTTCATTCAAGATTCAGTCTTTAATTACACTCTTGGTACAAACTGCCTGGCTAGATCTCTCTAGAGAGATTAACTTTTCCAACTGAAGCAGTGCCAAAAAGTCTTCCTGTTTACTGAAAAGGTAGTTTCTGATCGGGATCCAAATTAGTTGTACGACCTTTGTCTTCCCAGCCTCCAGGACCATGCATCACTGGAAAACTCTTGTCCAGGTTACAGGCACCAGTCCAAAGCATGGGGAACATTTTTAGATGTAGTGCTACATTTAGTCTGCCTTGGGATTAATTTATAAACAGCAAGGTCTTTGGAGATTAGATAATGAGAATAATTACTGCACTTGAAAATGCAATTACGGAATACTAATGCCACACTAATGTGGGATTTAATGGTGCCATGGGCAATCACATTCTTCACCGTGAGATCTTGCCAATCCTGGACTATTAGGACTTCATCCTTATCTGGTTCATATCCTGCTTTTTAAGCCGCTTTTGAGGGTCCTAGTAACATCTCTGCTTGGTCTTACTGCACCCACTTCTTGACCCTGGGAGATCTCTGAAAACTCTCCAAGTACAGAGGACCACATTTCTCATCTCTAAACACCTTTCCCTCACAGCTTCATCAACTGAAACTGAAGACAGCTAGACTGATGGAAAAGTGTCAAATATCTTCTCAGGAGAGTATTCTGAAATATGATATTTCATATCTCATTTTTGTCTCCCTCTTTCTGGTATGCTTTGCCTCAGTTTATCTGTAACTCTTCTAGTAAAATTCAGATTTTAGAGACAAACTCTCCAAAAGCAATTATGAGTACCTATGATATTTGCTACATACTGTGAGGCCTGATCCCACTGCCCATTCATTGCTGCTTCAAAATAAGTTTTAAAGTAATAATAAAGTCAATGATTCCTACTAAGTTCAATGGGAAGCTAAGGTTTCCAGCTTCTGAAACTCATGTATGCTTTATTTACCTACCAGAATAGAATATGTATTACAAAGTTAATGATCATCAGTCACATTTGAAAATGCTTGCCTTTAGAATCAAATCCCCTACTGATTTGTTTCTTAGAAAGTTATATGCATAAAGATGCCATGGCAAGCACAGTGAATTCAAGTAAAACAAGAAGAGCACTACTAGTTAGAAACTTTTGTTAACTTCAGTTAACATTAATTCCTGTATATTCATATATTTTGATAAAATGTCCAATCAAGGAGGTCATCATAGTATTTCACACTACAATTAACAAAGCATTATGGTATTATATGTATCCCAAGTAGGGAAGGAAGTAACAGATATTTTCAAGCATTCATTTTGTCCTTACTTCTCTGACAAGTGGTGCCTCTGTATCCTGGCGCACACTCACAGTTTCCATCATCTGGAGAGCACGATGCTCCATTTTTGCAGTAACAAGATAACGAGCAATTTGGACCCCACTGTCCTTCAGTGCACACACTGTCACAGTGAATGCCTGCAACCATAAAAAACAAACATGCCAGACTATGTGAAGAACTCTCATGCCTAGTTAGTTTAAACCTTTGGTCCTTAGAGGACTAATTTTTAAATCACAGCTCAGAAACTCTGTTTATGAAAATACCACTAATATCTAGAAAACAGAACAAGGTAAATTTGCATCTCTGCTTCTGCTTTCCCACAGAACAGTGAATTTCTTTCGCATTCTATTTTTGATAACATGTACATAAGAATCGATCCGCATTCTGTGATGGGAAAGCACTTCTTCAGATTTACATGGAACATGAGAGCCCCATGGGAGGCTATCTTCAGGTTTCCTGCCTGCTGATAATTTCAGACCAACATAGATGACTACAAACTTCTCAAGAGTATAAAGTTCCATAATTTTCTAAGACATTTATAAAACAAAAAATGTCATTTGTTCATCTCAGTTTTACCACTGGTCCCAATACAGAGAGTGAAAAGTAGAAAGTCATTTAAATGCAGTGCAATAATGGCTTTTGCTTCCACTATAATGGCTGTTTCAAATGAGCCAAAGCCTATTTTCAAATTTTATGTTTGGGAAAGGCATGACAAAAGATACTGCAGAAACTTTTCCTTCTCAATAGAAAAATTCTTAAGGTCTGACATAATTTTGAGTAATAATGGAGTGCAGCTTACAGAATGATTTTTAATTAGTGGTAAGCTGATTACTGCTAAGTCTCATACCAAATGGAAAAAAAGTAGTGAAAACAAAGGGTTTTCAAACACAACATGTGAGCATTCCAAAATGCTTAGCTGCAACAGTGTTAAGGATGATGGTTAGTCAGTGCTTTGTCTAACCATTTTTTGGCATAAAATTGAAACCACAACCTGAAACCCTACACATAAATCATAACAGAACCACTAATCCAACATCCAACCACAGGATTTTTTTTTTTTGCAATGTAGCAACATTAAATATAACTTCACTGTTTGGTTTTTTTTCCAATATCTGCTTTTAAAAAGCATGGTGCATGATAAACGCTAGCAGGCACCACTGTAGAACTCTGACCACATTGTGTCTACAGTACTTTGCATTAACAATTAAGTATTATTGTAGTGCTTAACTGAATGAAGCCCTTCGCTAAAGGAAAAGTGGATTGGATCCAACCACAAGCATGTCTTGCTTTATAAGTATTTCCAGCAAAATATGCCACAAGTTCACTGTCTGCCAGAGTCTAAAAAAGCAGAAATTTCATATGTGACAAGAAAAAAAGTTTCAAATTTCAAGTGCAAAACCTATGTTTACAACAATACTGAAAAATAATTACATGGTTTACTGATTCAGATTCAGAGGTGACTCCTCAGCCCTCACAGAATTTGCTTTCTAAAGCTGACTGTATCTAATCAGAGGAAAGGTGAAACTCCAGACTTTCAAAGTAGGCAATCAAAAGATTTATTAACCAAGTATGTTATTCAACAGATTGCTCCAACTAATGCCAGCAAGAAAGAAAAGATTTGAATTTTAGAATCCAGATGCTAACCAGCAGCATGGAGTACAGAGGCCACCTAAAAGCCATATTTGTACAATGATCATCAGTTAATACTGCCCTAAAGCAAATTTACTGGAAAAAATGAAAGGCTTGTTATGTCATTACTTTTTCATTGTTGCCTGCATAGGCAATCTCATTCTCTTGTCTTCATCTATATTTGAGAGACAGTATAGACTTCCTTCTCAGTAGCCTGTGTCAACTTTTTGATTAACTATTTTTGTAGATAAACAGATATAAGACAGTGGTTTGATATTTAGAGATGCTGATGCACATGAGCAGGATGAAGTCATAGCATTTCTTTCAGAAACAAGGATACTTATTCAGAAGCAAAAGATTGCTTTGCCTGACAGTCCCAAATTTGAGAACTCAGGTATCTATGTCTGTGAAAGCACAAGCAGACACATGCAGAGAATTTTAGAACTGACCCTGGCATTCTGTTCACATGAAATAGATCTATCATATCTTACACAGCTTTAGTCAGTGAGCCCTGCTAGACAAGAGACAATTTTTAAGGATGCTTAATGCGTTTCAGTGGTGATCAGTATACAATGGTCACTATTAAGAAGTCAGTGGTAGCCAAGAGTTACCATAATGCATTATCTGAGATTATGTCAACCAGTGACATAAAATAACACTAGGCTTAATTATACTGTCTTGATCTGCGCAGATAAGATGCTTTATGACAGCATGGTGTCAAAGGGTGATACTGGACACACTGGGATAAAAAAGACAATGAGCTACTTGCTGTCTCGAGCCATGATAGTTTAAAAGAGCCAACAACTACCATTAAAAATTAAAAAGGAAAAAAGTTCCTCCAGTACACATCATGGAAAATCATCCATTAGGGAAACTGAAAAACTTAGACTTTACACCCACTTTCACTCCTTATGAGTAGGCGAATAATGACTTGCTCTACTTACAAAAGAAACAGTGCTAAATTCACTGAAAGAAAAATGATGACAATATAACATACTGAAAGAGGTTGAGCCACAGTTTTGAGCAAGTATTAATCTCTTATGCCATAGAATTAGTTTTGTTACATTTTCATGATGATTTTGAAACTGATAAGGATATCTGCAAGGAAGTGTTTTTGCCAGAACTATGGACAAAGAGCTCTTTGATGGGCCTCACAAGTTGCTAGGCAATGGCTGAACGGTCATGATAAACTTCAGCTAAGCTGTTCTGAAGAAATGCTGGTGCATTTAATGCCCAGTGCTTTATGCAGGGGGCCTCACATGTAAATCAGCATTCCGGTTGCATTCCTGATTGCATGAATGAAGTAAATAACTTTTAGGGATACTAGTGTTTCTGCCCATGCTAGTAGGGTGTTTACACATTCCCTATGTTCTATTTTTAAGTCGAGACTCATTGATCCATCTAAATCAGAACAACAGAGAGCTGATTTGTTTTAGCAATTGCAGGGGAAAAATCTACCAACTGTTTTTTAAAATCTTCCCAAGCACATCTACTACTTAACTGTTATTTTCCAGCTTATTACGTTTCCATTGGTCTGAAAAAAAAGTTATCCAAATTTTGAAGACAATTATTTTTTCCATTAAAAATGTGTATTTGCTATATATCTTAACAACACACGAAACTTTCCAATATATTCTCTCAGAAATAAACTTCTTTGTATATTGTTGGATTTTCCCAATGCCAGAGCTAAATTGTATATACAACAGCCTAAACCAGAGCAGGATCAGGCCTTCAAAACTTGGCGGACTTCTGGTGTCATTAAAGCCAATAACACATTTCCATTATGGCCCAAGATCTCACCATTCATATTTTAGAGAAAAACACTAGCCCACTTCTGCTTAAGGAAGCTGAGAACTCTGATGGGGAGAATCCCTACCCTACTTCTCTGTCAAATGATGGACATAATTCCCCACACGTAAAAGAGAAAAACAGCACAAGTAAGTGGTGAAAAAGCTCATAGGTTCTATTTAGAAGTATTCTCATTGTCTTTATGGGGAGAAGTACCTTGCTTCCTATCTAAAGGTAGCCAGAAAAAATGTTTCAAATTAAGGAGCTCAAGAAAGGATCAAAGGATCTACATCAGGAGCATTTGTGCCTGCAAATTTTTGTAGGAAAAAATACCAGTGCTGTTTCAGAGTCCGAAGATTAGTATCACTATCTGCAATTTTTAGTGGAAGAATCACTTTTGAGATATCCCTGGTATCTTTCTGAAGGATGTATTGTTGCTGCACACTGTCATCCACACCACTGAGGATGATAATTACATGTTAGGTAGCCACAAGAAAATAACGATTCTCCCTTTCTTACATTTTTGATGGGAAGAAAATGAATGTTCTTAACCTACTTTCTTTAAGCTTTTTTAAAAGAACAGTATTTCTTCCACAAATAGGCCCACATAATGCATATGCAATACTGATACAGACACAGTAAAGTTCAGATACAGGGTAGGTCAAACTTTCTATTGAAAAAGTAATCTCCCTAAGTTTGTAAATACACCATTTATTGTGACACAGTGCCCACATATGATTTAATGGTGTGGCACACTGAATATTCATCACAGTGAGATCTTGTGTTTCAGGTGCCCTGAGGAAACTGACCAAGTTTGACAAAAATCCATGTTTCCAGCCTGGGTGTACCAATGAACTGGCATCACACATTCTAGTGCTCATTTCTCGGTCTTAAAGTGAGGCAGACCCATGACAGTACTCTTTTATATCTTTTTTAATTCTGTGTAGGAAGTGAATAAACCATATGCATTAAAATCTAAGGAAGAAGCGCGAGTTCTACTTCTTTACTCCCAACAGGTATTTGCATCAGTGAGTATGGTGTCAAATGACAGTCCTCCCTGCTATAATCCAGCAACAAATGGACCTCTTAGAAATTACATCTGGAGCACATGGAAAGACGCACCACTTTCTCACAGAACTATCCATCTGGTGATGGGCAATCTGATCATGTAGTATATGGATGAATATTATGCATGCAGGTAAAATGTAGGCTGGTATTATTGTGTATATCTTTTCCAGAAAACAATATTATTATTTTGGTACAGATAGAAGACTAGTGGTATTTCATAACTCCAGCACCCATAACCTTCAAATTGATTTAAAAAATAATAAATGTCATATCAGTATGTCAATGCATTTCTTTACTAACAAAAAGATCCAGGAAAACTGCACACAACAAAGCACAACAGTAATGTGTTATCAGTAACACTCGCCTTGCTGTAATACACTAGTAAACAAACTGCTTGGTAGAGGTGGCCTTTTCAAAGAAGCTTTCTCAAAGTTATGTGATAAAATACTAGGACAATTACCATTCCCTACTGGGGGAGTACATTTTCTGTATCTCTCTTCTGCTGTTTTAATGGTTCTTATTCTTTTCCACTGTCTAGCTCTATGCTCCCTACAAATGAATATGATATAAGATGCAGTGAAAATGTCAGGGGATGAGAGTGTTCGGGCAGACATTTTTCTGTGTGTGGGCAGATGTTTCTCGTTGTGCCATTCTGTCATTTGGCTCCTGCTCCTGGAACATGATGCCAGGATACCAACAGCACTCTTAACTCTTGCTTTTCGAAGCAGAATTAAACTGCTGTATTGGGAATACCTGTAAACTATGAGAAGGCAGGATTTCTAACAGCATTCCTATAAATGAAGGCACTTCTGTTTAGGATGAAAAATCTAAATATTAACAGAATGCAAATTAGAAACAGAAATCCTAAATTAAACCAGAATCTAATCAAAACCAATTTTAATGATTTCTTGAGTTTTACAATAGCTCATGACAACGCAATAGCAACTGAACATATTTTTTCATACCTAGTACCTAAGAAGCAAAAGTTTATACATTGGGAATGTTAAGTAAAGAATTAAACTACTTAAAAACCTAAACCATATAGCATTTTCTTGTTGACCCAATGTTCATCTGCAGCTATACCTTGAGTCTAAAATAAAGGGTAGCATATTAGCTAGGTTGCTCTTGGTACACGACAGCAGCACTGCTGCCCATTTCAGCAGCTCAGAGGCCCCTTACTACCTGAGGAACATGCAATATACGTTGTGACATGGCCTCCCACACACCTAGTGCAGCCTATTTCCTGTTCCCCAGTGTTACGGTACAAATATGTCATCCAGCAAGGGAAAAAATCTTACACCCTTCATTTATTTCTGCAAAGATACAAATTGTTCTATCTGATGAAATTCCCCAGGAAAACAGTAGACAGCTGTTCTTTTCAAAAGGCTGAGAAAAAATATTACATTAATAAACCTATTTGGAAGCTTTATGTATTTTTGGTGGCATCAAAACATATGGGGAAGTTCAGCTTGGTTTCATTGATATACTCTTGTTGAAAAAGAGAAAAGACTTAACAAGTTCATATTTTTGCGCTTCATCCAATGCATCAATTTTTTCAAAACTACCCTCCAATGGCTTTTAAACAGCTAACTCATTAATTCGCATTAGATAAGGATTAGACTGTTCCAAAATCAGTTTCTCCCTCGTGGTTTTTTTTTGGCAGGTAATACTAACCACCAAAAACTACTAAGTCTGATTGTTATTTTAATAAACGAACAGAAAAATATCTTAGTTTCTCTAATATAATTTGTTGCATTTTAGTACCTTCCTATATTTTCACAAATCTTCTAGTACTTCACCTACTATGCATGCAAATATGTACACAACCACCTTTCTTAATCCTACACTCTAATGTTATCTCTGCAATCTAACAGCTATTCAAGAACCTGTTTCTAAAATATTCTCTCCTTTTTTTAATCATTCTAGATATAACTGTCTACACAACGACCAGATTCCTCATGGGTATTGCTCTGATACATGAAGTGGAGGAGGAAGATTTTTCCAGACACTGAGTATAAAGCAAACTAGGCTGTTTATGTCATTATTGTGTGTCTAGACATCACCAACATGTTGAAACTCGCTGTTCTGATTACATCATTCAGGGACAGATACTCAATTTTATCTATAATAAAATCTAGTAAAATCTTTTTCCTTTCTAAATATGAAGATGAAAAAAGATTACAGTGAAGGCCAAAATACTGTCTCCTTTTCAATACCTGAGTTAAAGCACACTCAAATTTGTGCTATGCCTAAGTCTTTATCTCATCCCAGGTTTATTACATCACACTGGCTAGGTAATTAGCTCTTATAAGAAGAAGCGAAATTTTTAGTATGGCTTTTCAGAACTACCTACTTTAATCTATCTTCATTCGTTAATATACTTTTGGCCTCTGATGATTTGTATGTCCTAACGTCTCACAAAACAGTAGCAGATGGCATAATGGTAATAGTATTTTTTCATAATTCACTCAAATGACTTTTATTATTTTTGCACTCTTGCCATTTCCCAGAGGTATCTGGTTGTTAATTCCTAGAGGTATCTGAGTGATTGATGGCAATTCATACTGCAGCTTTTGGGAAAAGAATAAAACCAACAACTCAAGGCTCAGATAGGTGAGTGATGGCTGTGGAAACCTCTCTCTTTCACACTGAAAAGGGTAATAATGGGGAGACTCAATGGTGAGACAAGCGTACTCAGAGAACTTGGCAGAAGCTTAGCATACAGACAAATTGCACAAGAAATGGGTTTGATTTTACAAAGTTAAGCAGGAGACCTTTCCTGCCTATGTCTGTATCCCCTACAGAATTCCACTTCCTACGCTCCCCTTGTCAAATTCCCTGTGGTATGTAGAACTAGAAATAAAAGCATACAAAAATCAAAGATTGGGAACAACCTCAGTAAAGACTGTATCTGAGGAAATCACAATACTTTTGTGAGCAGAGTGATTTGCTAAACTTGTCCAATAAATGAATTGATGCAGATTGTCTGCTCACCTTCATCTACCACGTGTGGGAGCAAGAGAGAAAAAGGAAACAATTATATAATGAACAGGAAAATCAATTAGGAAAAATATTAATTTATAAATGAGTGGAGATGACACAAAACTGGGATGGGTGGCTGACACACCAGAAGGCTGTGGTGCCATTCAACAAGATTTAGACAGGTTGGAGAGTTGGGTGGGGAAAAGTTTAATCAGATTTAACAAGGCCAAGTGTAGAGTCTTGCATCTGATGAAGAACAACCGCAGGTGAGAGGGTCCTGGGAGTTCTGGTAGACAGCATGATGACCATGAGCCAGCAAAGTGCCCTCATGGCCAGGAAGGCCAATGGCATCATGGTGTGTATTAGAAGGGGGGTGGCTAGTAGGTCGAGGTCCTCCTCCCCCTCTACTCTGTCCTGGTGAGACCGTACCTGGAGTATTGTATCCAGTTCTGGGCCCCTCAGTTCTAGAAGGTCATAGAACTCCTTGAAAAAGTCCAGTGCAGGGCCACCAAGATGATGAAGGGAGTGGAACACCTTCCTTAAGAGGACAGGCTGAGGGAGCTGGGTCTCCTTAGCTTGGAGAAGAGAAGACTGAGGGATGACCTCATTCATGTTTATAAATATGTAAAGGGCAAGTGTCGAAGGATAGAGCCAGGCTCTTCTCAGTGATGGCCAGTGATAGGACAAGGGGCAATGGGTCCAAGCTGGAGCTTAGGAAGTTCCACATGAATGTAAGGAAAAGATTTTTCACTGTGAGTGTGACAGAACACTGGAACAGGCTAGTCCAGGATATTCTTAGAGGGTCTAACAGGAGTGTAAATTAGTTATTAGTGAAGATGGAAGAGTTTTCCCAACACTTAGAGCTTAGAAATCCATGTGAGAAATAAAAAAACTCCCTGGAGATAAAACGAAAGCTTCATGATTGCATGCCTTTCTGCCTAACTTTCTGCATGCTTTCAAAGTATCTTGCTTTCTGAAGACAATGTGCCACAACAGTGTCAAACAAAAATTTTGAGGGATAAGTAAATATAAATAATTCTTAAAACCACAAGGAGAAGATTTACAAAAAGTGCAAGAGTTTTCGTACAGAACAAAGTATGTGCAGAGAAATTTAATTTTTAAAAAATTTTAAAAACTTGAATGGAAGCACAGTTTCTGCACAATTTATCCTTTTTTTGTCTGCCAGGGACAAGCTTTTCTGAGCTCCTAGCTTTATGTACAAATGCTGCCATCTTAGCTTTGAATATTTATAGTTATTCACCACTTTCATAAGGAATGATACTGTGGAGGTACCAAAGTTTTCAGATTTACTCTTCTACTATTCTAATCCCAGTTTTTATGTGGATCCCACATTCAACAGGGTGAATCACAGATGAGAAAAAAAAGCCACAGAATTGGCTCTGGTCTCCTTCCAGCCCCACAGTGTCCTCCTGTACCCACAAGACTGAAAGGCAAGACCAAGTCCCACCACGGAAACACCCACTGTCTTTCAAGATAGTCTCTTTTGTACCTGACCATCCTGGTAAGCAGCGACAGTAACCCGTGGTGGGATGACAACCATCTGCATGGCTGCAGTCACAGCGTTCTGCACAATCCATACCATATGTGCCATCCTGTGGAAACAAATAACCAACAACACAGAGATGATGACAAATGGGAATTAGAAGAGAACAAGTCCTGGTCAGTCCTGCCTCAGAAAGCAATCACAGATCTCTTCTGAATCCATAATCTGCATTCTTAACAGAAAGTACTTTGGGTTCTGGAACAGTTTTTGTGTCCTGCATTTTCATTCACTCATTTTGAAGGGGAAAATAAAGCATTACATTCTCTTGAAAAATCCCAGACTAATGGACTTGGAGACTGTGATTTAGAACACAGTAATCTACACTATCAGAGGCTGCAATGAAAGCTTTCTTGTACTGTCGCTCTAATTTCCCTTTCAGCTGAATTCCTACTCCAGGACCAGGTATTCTCTTGATGGGAAAACAGTTTTGCCTCCTTTCTGCCTCAGATACCAGGTTTTCTACATACTGGTCAAAACAGATACTACATAATACTACAAATTCTAAAATAAAGTAGTAAAATATTAGATTAAAATATATCTTCAATATGAAGCTCACTGCAGAAACAATGCAAACTGTATCACTTTGATTAAAAATACTTCCCTCTGCACTGCAGTATATGCTGTTAAAAAGACAATTTCTTTGGCTATGTGACAGTATACAAAACATATTTTTGATATGCAACATTTTTTGAGCCATAAACAGAATGAAAGTTGTAAGTTTCTTGGTCTACTGAGCTGTGTCAAAAAAGGTGTGTCAAAAACCAATTTTCATGGACCTACATCTGAACATCTGAATCTGCCTCTTCTTCTTCCACAGAAGGTGGCACACACATTTGAAGTAATTCCATACAAAATCAATCTAAGAAACAGAAAAGAGCAAAAATCTTCACAACTGCAATCTTAAAAAAGGCACTTTAATTTAAAGTAATACTTCTGGGGCTACTTATGGGAAAGGAAAAAGAAAAAAAAAAGAGAAAGAAAACCCATGTCAGGTTTTAAAACAAGTCATTTAAACTAGAAGGAAAAGCTGGTCACTAAAAATCAGAATAAAACCTATAGGAAAACTCATCTGCTGTTTTTGATGTTCATCCCTACAATTCCAACAGGTTCCACAGGTTCTAGCTATTCAATTCCATGTTTCTCAAGTCTAAAATAGAACAAAAACTTACAATACTTGAGTATAAGGAGCCTTTTGCTCATCTCAACAATACATTTTTATATAGAGAAAAAGAAAAGATGAAGCATTTCCTTTGCGTATAATGAGATTTGCAAAGAAAGGAAATCCTCAAATACATAATTGAAAAGGGGTATTTTTAGTCTGCTATTTATTTAGACTGAAGTAAAAATCTGTGCAGTGACATTAATTTTCTGAAGTTATTGAAAGAAATTGAAATACATTGATTTAAATAAACTCTCTGCTCAAACAAGAACAAAAATCAGACAACAATGGACTCAACTGAACTTAGTTTTATGTTTATTCTCCTACTCTGGAATATTGAGACAGAATATTAATTTGAAATATGTAAATGCTTATAGACTTCATTTGATGCACAGAGAGAGAGCAACACAAAGAGCAAGGGCATGCTAAATTATCTGTACTAGAAATAGTTTTAGCATTATTTTGCTGTATTTGAAAAAGAGAAACAAATGCCATGAAGCAATACCTTTTTTTTTTTTTTAATAAGTCAGCTTTTCAAGAGTTAGTGGAGCTTGGATGATCTCATCATCCTTCAGATCTCAGACATTAAATGATAAACAAAGCTGCTTTAGGAAAAAGAAAAATCAGTCTTCTGACAGAGACGTATTGTTGGAAACACTGCATAAATGTGTTCCCTAATCAGCTTTACTAACTATATCAACATATGCTGTATCTCATGTTGAAACTAAAAACAACCACACAAAACTCCATCTTCTCAGTATTCTGAGAGCAGTTCAACAGAACAAATTTTCATGCAAAATAAATGCATGCCTTCCGGTTTAATATTGAAGTTCAGCTCTTCCTATCATGTAATTGCTTAGTAGAGCTCGTCCAATCTGACAGAAGCTTAAATGTTATATGTGAGGGGAATTTACATGGCTTATGATCAGTTCAGGTAATTCCTTTACAATTTATATTAAACAACAACATGCTATGCATTACTACTACAAAAGTGAAGACAAGACAGTGGAAAGGAAAAGGAGAGCAGAGAATTTACTTAAAAAATGGAGTTTGTTAAAACCTTCCCAGAAAATCTATCACTGGAAAAGATGGACTACAGAAACCCCAATTTTTCATAAAAAGATTTTTTTTGTTGTTCTAAAAAATGTAATTAAAACTAGTTACATAATAAAACAAATCAAATTTTAATTTTACCTTTTTAAAAACTTTGAAATTACACATTTTTATGGCTTACCCAAAGTACAAATTACAAGGTGGAGTACATCTGACAAGGTACATGCCTTTGTGAGTGCAATGACTTCTAATTTTTCAGTTCTCAAAGTCATGGATATAGAAAGGCAAAGACCTGTCTGTCATTGGACAGGGTAATAAGAGTAGTGTCTCATCTCTAACTGAGAATGAATGAAAGTTCTTCATTCATACTGTACCATAGATAAAATTTATTTAAAAATATGTTATTTGATGTTGCACATATTTCTGGTACATTTTTTTTCTCTCACAGTTTTTTTCTGCTTTAAAAAAAGCACTTTGTATAGCACTTGATGCTGATAGGGAAAAATTTGATTTTGTGTTTTTCAGCAAATTCTAAAGGAGCTGGTGAAAAGTCTAGAGTTCAACTTTAAAGCATGAGAGCAGAAAAAGCTTTTCATCTGTGCATATTAATTTTGTGTTTTGTGTGCTTCGATGTGTTGCAAAGCGGAGATCTTACAGCAGATTTGCTGGCACATATTCCCAGCGTTATATGGGCAACCAGAAGCACCACTCCTTAGAGATCTGTCTCCCTGATAAAATTAAATGGAAAATTCAGTGACAGTATTAAATTACCTGGCAAGGGAGTTCGCATTTTTCTCCTCTCCAGCCTGGGGCACAGGTACAGGTTCCATCCAGAGCGTTGCAAGCCCCTCCATTAAGACACTGGCAAGTTAAGTTACAGCCAAGCCCCCAGGTACCACTGGGACAATTTATTGAGCAATCTACACCATGCCAACCTGCCAAAAATTAAGAATGAAAGTGACAAATTAACCAATTTTCCCCCATTCCTCTCTGTGGAAATGTGTCACTGCCTATCATGTGGCATCATTCAGAAATGTGCAATACAGGGGTAACATTAGCTACAGGCTAGTATCAGTAGTTTCAGCTAAGGACTTATCCAGGTTTGAACAAAGGTAGTTCAGGATGTAACCTTGTAACATATGTGCACAGCACACATTTGCAAATGGGTGCCAACATAGAAAAGGAATTCATGGAAGGTCTGAAATTAAAACAGACACCTTGAAATTTCACTGAGAAGCACTACAATATACTGAAGGTTTAAGGTATAGGCTGAAAAAAAAAGGGAATATTTTTCCTAGATTCAAGCTGCTGCTTTCATAATACTTCCATCAGTTTTGAATATTTATAGTTCTGTAATATGGTTTAGAAACTAAAAACCTAGACACAAAAAATGAGAAAACATAGTAGTGCATAAGTTTCATTTCTCCAAGGATACACAGAAAACCTTTTAATTATTTCTATTATCTCTGAAGATGCAAAAAAAAAAAAAAAAGAATGTATGGGTAAATGGTTCTAAAATGCATCATCATTCACTACCGATTATGCTTCATAGCAATGTTTTGCAGACTGTATGCTTGATGCAGAGAAATGTAAAAAAGATTTTTATAAGTGTGATGTGATATAATAGAAACAGCATGAACCAGTCATACATCATGATCAGCAGTGACACAAGCAAAGTTTCTAATTTTGTACCTTGTTTACAGTAAGGGAAGGGAAAAAAAAATTCTGGACTGAGCCTAATCAATAGACTATGCAAAACACATGTATTGATATGAAGCTGCCTTGTGCTTTGGATTGATAACTCCAATTTTAGGGATCATTTTGGGGTAAAATTCTTATACTAGCCAGAAAATTGAGACACTTTCCCCCAAGTGTCTTTCCAAAATGTATAAATTTCCTTCACTTAACATGAGTTTAGATGAATTTCACCATTTGCCAACCTTTTTCACTGTATTACAACTAAAAATGCAAGATGCACAAGAAGGTAGGATTTTGCATGGATCACGTACCATTTTTATCTCACAACCTAGTCACTTCGAAGTAGCTGCTTAGCTATGTTTACAGAATTGTATTAGTTCCACTGTTTAAGAGTAGAAGCTGTAAACTCCTCATTTGCTACATGACTGAGTTAATTACATCAGTCCCTGACAAACTTAGTGACTGTTTTTCTATGTAACTAGCACTTATCCCCCACTCAACCGTTGCGTAAAACCATTTTTAGACAGGAAGTTCTACAACATAGGCTTGGCACGGCATTTGCTTGGGAGCATTCAACAGTTCTCCCCTCTCTTCTCCACAATCCACCATCACAGCTGAAGAACGCTGGACTTTAAATCCGTCCTTACACAGAAGTGGAAAAGAGAACAGATGTACTTTATTAGTGGAGTTTAACTGGAGTTTAGTAGCATATTTTGGGTTGAACAAGCATACCATGTGAAAAGATCTCTACAAAACAACAAATGCTGGAGGATGTCTGAGATATCTTTGTCCTAGCCAAAGGCATATGCTACAAAGAGATGAAGAGGTGGGCAGGCACGTACAGTTTCTGGTGGGGGTACACTGACCATCAGAATTACTGCTGCGAGGTGAGGGCCAGGCAGAGGTGTCAAGGACCATGAGTCTAGCCACATAAATACTGGGAGATTCAGAAAATTTCTCACAGAAGTGGGGAACAATAGAGGGCAAAGACTTGGCTGGAGGTTAGGTGAGATTTTGTCAAAGAACTGTTCAGGAAAAGAATATTCAAATAGAATAAATTGTCGGTAGATACCAATATCAGTGCTAAAATGGAAGGAAGAAATCAGTGCCTCTGTGTTGGCAAGAGAAGGGTCACAGCCAGAGCTGGTGCTCACCCATGTTGAGAGGAAACAGGGCTATATATACCAACTAGCAAGGCTGCTGTCAGATAAATGGCAGGCATGCCAGTAGTCCTTCCAGCAGATGATAGCACTGCCACCAAGAGAGAAGTGGTGGTGGCACACCTTGGGGTAAACACTAGTAATTCACTAAGCTGCAGTATCCAGCCCACTGATAACCCTGAACACTAGTAATTCACTAAGCTGCAGTATCCAGCCCACTGATAACCCTGTTAAGGAAACACAAACATGAAGTATGTGCACAATTCTCTGAGTAGATTTCCTAGTTTTCACCTGCCAGAGCAGCAGAAGGATAAATTACCTAGTGATACAGCCTGATTTTTAGTTAGTTTCTTTCTTCTCTACTTCTGAAACTCAAATTAATGTTATGATTATGGAAAAATAAAATTAATCTGAAGGGACACTTACCTGCTTTACAGGTACAAGAACCATCTACTGGTGAACAGATGGCTTCATTTTTGCAGTTGCACACAGATGAACAGTTTATTCCGTATGTCCCCAGAAGACAAGGAGTACCACAAGCAGCACCCTGAATTATACAAAACCAGTCTAAAAATTATTCAGACAATACAAATTATGTAGACTGACTCATGTGTTACAAAAGCCAAAAAACATACAGCCCATGACTGTTCCAGGCTGTCACCAAGTTACCTGAAATGTGATGAAGAGGGAGGCCTTAATGATTTTTAAGTCTACAGTAAGTATGACTTTGCAGTTAGTTTATGTGAAAGCTCAGATCACATAGTTAACACCAGTTAGAACAATGGAGAGTATTTTCAGTAATAAAGAAGCCCTTCATGAAACCAAATCACAGTAAGACACCAGTTTAATGAAACAGTGATATGTAAAATATTTTAAAGAACTGACTGATGTTTTCACATTTATTATTCGTAGAGGAGTCATACTGTAAAATGTTTTCTATGTTAGATTATCATCAATACACAAGTAACTGGAAATGCATGTAATAGTAGAATAATCAGTCTTGAATTGTAAAACAAACATATTTGTCTAGATTTTCTCTGGATGAAACATGAAGAGTCTTTTTTGCAACAAGATAATGACCAAAACCAATAATTTCTCCCTTTATTTACACCTCAAAAGGACACCATCATTCTTATTATTCTCTTATAAAGTAACTAACTTTTCTTTCTTAAAATGGCTTCACTTCAGTACTGAGAACCAATCACCTATTTTGACTCTTCGGAGTCTTATAACACACAGAATTATGTACCTAAATATTGTTACCTTTCTTTTTCTGAGGTGGAGAAAGCACATTCTGGCACCCTGAAGAATTTGGCACTTAAATAAAGACAATGATATAAAAAATGTACTGTGAAAGTGCGACTTATTTACCTTAAATCCAGGTGCACAGGTGCATTTTCCAGTCACACTATTGCAGTCAGCACCATTTCGGCAGCTGCAGATCTGCTGACATGACTCGCCATAGAATCCTGGGGAACACGTCTCATTGCAGTAAAGCCCAGACCAGCCGGGCTTGCAGGAGCATTCCCCAGACACAGGGTGACAGCTGCCAGAAGGGGATGAAAGGATAAGTAATTCAGAACTAAATGTGACATTTTTTTTTTCAGAGAACAAAATGCTGTTATAGACAGATTGCATAAAGGACCTTGTATGCAATGCATAAAGATGATGCGATCTCCAAATCACAAAAAACAGCGTTCTGTATAAGTATACATATATGCATGCTAATTAAGAAATCTAACATACATATAATTTGGAAGGATATGGAAAGAAAAATAGAGGTATTATTTTTCTATAGCTAGTTGAAAAGAAAACTATCTGAAACACAGTTTTTACCATAAAATAGATAACTATGTTTATAAATATTAGGGTGATGAAACCACTAAATTCCATTTTTAGTATAAAAGGTTTATTTTCTTAATACTGGTCAAACTCAGAAGCAAATTGTCTGAGAAATATGATGCTTCAATAAACCAGCATGCCATACAACATAAAATAATAACACAACACCCAATGAGTAGCAAGCATGTTCTTTTCTTTAAACCTCTGGTTGAGAACAGGACAACTAGAATCTTTCTGGAAATTATACAATATTATATGCATTGGGAAGAAGTCAGATATACCATCAGAGCAGAGATCTTTTGGCAGGTTGTCTCCCCTGTGTTGGCCATACCTGGTGGCAGACCAGCTGTCCCTACCTGGAACAGCAGTTTCATTGAAGGGCCAGTCAGACAGCTGTTGCCTCATAACAAATGGACATCATCAGCTGTGCAAAGATATATGTGCTGGAAAAGGGAACACAATGGGGTACTCTGTAGCACTCTGGCAGACAAAGGACTTGCTTAATTCTTACCAAAGGAAACCCTTAATATCCATATTCAATATATTTACAATGAGAAGACTGTTTAAAGATATTTGTCTGCCACAGATTTAAGTGAAGTTCCTTTAAGTGTGCAGGAAAAAAAAAAGTGCCTTTGTCCAGATGAATTCAATGACATGTTGAAAAGCCCGATTTTCCAGTACTTACTGACTCCTTGTGTGGAGGGGTGTTTGAGCATTTTTTTTTTTGAAAGTTTGAACAAATTCGTACTGCACTACTAGGTGCTTTAACGTAAGTAATTACTTTTTTTTTTTTTTGTGTGAGGTTGTAAAATAACAAGGGACTGGAGTACTACTTGTAACTGCTCTTGAACTTGAAGGCTTGTCTTGTAAAGCTAAGAGTTTGCTATTGCAGAATACAACCAAACGACAAGATACTGTTGATCAAGAAAAGTATGAATTATAAACGTTGGAACATTATGCATGCACAATGATGTCATAAGAGCTTAGGTGTCTTGAATATTAAAATATCTTTTACAGTATTAAGCTAGTTTATATAAAGTTATAGGAAAGGTCCTTTCAATTAAGTCTTATACACAGTAATCACTCATGAGGATAAATGAGGCAGCAAGATAATCAGGCTTGTCATCTATTCCTAAGCACCCAGTACATTTTGGATCCAACTCCCACATTTCTAATAAGTGGAATAAGTGGAAGAATACAAGGCAGGGAACATGAAGAGATTTTTCAATCCACAACTGAATAGTCATTAGGATATAAATTAGCATATATTTATAAAATAATATTAACAGTACTGTCAAGTTAAGAGACAAATCATGGTGCTGTTTGTTGTTGGGTTTTTCTTCCTTTCAGGAGAGGGAACCACCATATGTATGAGAAAGCATTGGATATGAAGCAGAGGCATTGATATTCTGTGCCCCCCAGTGAGTGTTACTAAGGCATACTTGCATATATATTGATTGACACCAAAATTAGTATTCCTTAATTTGTAATTAGATGTAGGAAGCTAGAGAGCTCTTGTGAAGTTTTTTGATGGGTTCTCATGCAGTTAGCTTAATTGGCAATAAGATTTACATATTAAGGAAGGGAAAGAGATGTTGAGAGATACTGACAGCATATCTGTTTTCATTCGTAATCTTTTGTTCACACTTTCTGGAAATATAACCTTACTTTGTACAGAGACAAAAAGCCCTTGTGGGTAGGTGATGCTATATAGTTTGAGGGCTTAGAAAAACATAATGATTTTCATATGATTTATATGTAGTGTTTCACTATTAAAATATCCTTTTAAATTCTGAGGCACTCTATGCAATATAAAATTTCCACAAAAAGCTTTTGCACATGTATATACAAGTCTATGAGAAAAATGCAAACTTATAAGATGCCCTAATCTTGACTTTAAAAATACACCCAGACTATGTAATTATGAATGACTGCCAAAGCTGTTTGGATGCAAGTGTATCTGAAGAAGGAATTATACTTGCTCTCTTGTGCCCTTTTATTATTGCTTATTACACTGGTGCTAAATGTGTCAGTGCCACGAAGAACAACCTTCGGCTAGAGCTGGCCCAAAAAGTAATAGCAGTAGGCAAGTAAATGGTGAGGATATTCCCATGCTTAAAAAGTCATCTCAGAACTGATGATATTTAGTGAGAGACGAAGACAGCCAAATACAACTGGCTTCTCAAATGACTCTCAAACTAACTGTAGGCAGCATTATTTTCTATACCATTACTCACTGACTTTTCTGTTATTTGATGGTCTTAATCACTTCCTGACCCAGGGGGAAGGAAACTATATTTGAAAAATAAACTTTTTTTTTTGTATTACCATGAAAATCTTTGTTTTCCTCAAAGATCACTATGCCCTTTCTAATATGCTCCCACACCTATAGAGCTGTTAAGTGCCTTTTACTTTGTCATACAGACAGGAAAATATTCAAGAAAGACCAGCCATATGCTGCTGTTTACATATGAACATTTTTGATCTGATTTGAACACAAGCTGTCTTCCAGCAGTATAAATGAAGGAACAGCTGTGTTGAACGTGAATCAGAAATAATCCCAGTAACATCAGAAATACGACACAGTGTAATGCATTCTTGTCAAACAAGGCTGCTACAAGAGTCTGAAGACAGATTTTCAGGAAAGCAGATAACCATAATTCACAATACAATAGTATTTGGTCTATTAACAGTTTTAGAGATTAATAGGTCAGCATTATGGCGCCATTTATTCTTGACTGCATGGCCCAAAGAATGAATTGCTTCATTTTATATCAAAAACTCTGTATTTTTTCAAAAGAAATTTCAAGTAAATGGGATAAACAGAAGTGCAAACACACAACTGTAAAAACATATGAATGGAAAGAGAAAATAATTCAGTTTGCTGTAACATGGTTTGTCAATAAAAGCCATGTTGAAAAACCCAGACAATATACAAAGTACTTTTTCAAAGAGGCCTACAAGAATGGGTATTCCCATGCACGTACTTGAACATCACTGCTGAATTCTGACTAAAGGCTATGGGACAAAGTGCTTCCTATAGTCAACATGCAGCAGCATTCTATATGACATTCAACAGTTTCTGCAAATTTCTTTCACAACTGTTTTCAACAGGTACTGTGATTAGTAATACAATTAAACGTAAGTGAATACACAACATCCAAAGTATTTCATCAGAACAATTGTGTTTTGAAACAAGAGAAAGCTGTCCAGAATTCTATAAATGTTGGCTCGCCTTGACTGACATCTGACATTCCTCCCTCACAGCTGAAAGTTCATCTCCAAATAGCTAGATTTTAAATTCTCATACCAATCTGATGAAACACCTAGAAATCCACAGACACACAAAACTCAAAAAATAGGACTCATTACCATCTGAATAAGGAAAGACAGTAAAAGGTAAGCCAACTGGAAGACTGTTTTCATTCAATCTCAATGGATCAGATTTTACCTGCTTTCTAGGAAAATCATTTAAATCACAAAATTTAAAAAAAAAAACCTTACAATTGGTAAAGACTTCAGAAATTTTATATTAAAATAGTCACCTTATGTATTCACACAGATGGACTTAGAAATGGATCTCATGCCCAACTTGAAAGCCAACATCTATTGATTTCAATTTAGTAATTTCTCATTTACAGCACACCTGAATATATGAGGAACATATGATTTCTACTGCCTATATACTGTGAACAATATAATGGTTTATTCGTGTGGTAAACAGAGACAAAGTTCACACTTTGTGTATTTCATGGGTCAGAAACCAAATACAGCAGTGAATATTAAGATCAAATATAGCTGCAATCACTCTAATTCAGAAGTTCTTTTGGGTTAATATCTTCTTCTTGATACACTTAAAGAATATCAGATACTCTTACAAATATTTAGCTGTTTCAGGTTGCACTAAAGTACTAGAAAAATCAGGAAATATTTATTTTCAGATTATATTCAGATTTCTGTGTTCTATATAGAGAAACAGGCTAAAGTGTGTAAAGCCTACCTCCAAGTATTGGGCCTGTGGCAGGGACATTTTTTATCACACTTGAGACCATAAATTCCTTCAGGGCAAAGCCTTGTTTCACACTGCTCTCCAGTATATCCTGGTTCACAGAGACAGGCACCACTAACATGGTAACATTTCCCACCGTTCATACACTTGCAGGTTTCAGCACACTGCACTCCGTATGTCCCCACTGGACACTCATCTTGGCATCTGTGAGAAAAACAAACAAAGAAAAATTGTTATATTTCCCATAACATTCAGCTTTTGGACATTTAAGTGAAATATAGCTTATGAAGAAGCTCTTATACTGGTCTATATTCCCTCCATTCACCCCAGCTAAGGAAACAATGTGCATGCATAGACACTGCTTCATGGTGCACAGACATGCACTTCACATTCAGGAACCAGTACAAAACCAAACCCTCTTAAATCAGACCCAAAGCAAGAACGAATACATTTTCAACTATTTTATTTCAAAAGCTGTCCATCTGTAACTTTGTAAAGTAATCTACTTTCCACTTAGCAAAAGTGTGAATAGCAACTGACACCTGCAAAAGTTCAGGCCAGACAGTTCTCTGACAATCATGCTCAGCAGTCTCTAACAAGAATATTTCTGTGTTTCCAAACACATAATGTTTCTACAATACCTTTCTTCTCAGAATTCCATTCTAAAGCTATCTTTGTTTGTTGCTTATGCCCTTCAAAAATTCGTAAGAAGAAATGAAATAATCTTCAGGAACCCAAACCCCTTCCTTTCATATGACTTTTTTAATAGATGAAGATGAAAATTATTATGGATTTGAAGTAGCAGTGATTTTTGTTGCTCCTTAATACCCTAACAAAGAGATTTCTTCAGCAAGTTTACCCTCTTTCATTCACAGAGCTTTCAGAAGTTAACTACTTAGTTCACAGTTTATTTCCTTAATGTTTTGCATATGAAAGACATTATTTGACCTAAAGATGAGACTATATGTTTATCTGTCCAGACTGACTGCAATATGACAACTTTCAGAATCCTACTTCTAAAACTTTTAACTCATTTACTAATGAGTTTCCAGATAGAAATTTCATTTAGTGGTGTTTTTAGGGGTCACAAGAGTCACAAGTTTGTTATTTTCAGCTTTAACTTCTCTGTGCTTTATAACTCAATTGTTAGAAGTTCAAAATTGCACTACTTCTACAGCATTAGCAAAGACTCCAGCACTAAATGAACTTACAATATTTGTTTATATGTATGAGAGTAGATTTCTCAGCTCAACAGGTTTATGTCCCAGAGCCAAGGTTACCAACATTTCATAGCTGGTGTATCAGAGGAAATACCCTTATTTTTCAATATAAGCATCCTATAAACTCTAGATTATACTGTCAGACAAAAAATACCCCAAAACTGCTAAATCCCAAAGCTTTAGGGTCAGAACATAATGACACTGAAGTGCTCTGAACTTAACGACTGATACCAGGCAAATAACATCTGCAATTTGGGTACCTGTATTTTTTACCAAGTTACAGATTGTACAGATTGTAATGTGCCATTAACAAAGCATTTATCAGCTTATACTCTGCTTATTTTGCCAGCTCTATAAAGGGATTTCCTTGTTGGTCTCATTCCATTTTTCTTACATATTTGGCACTTCTTAAAATGTTGTACAAGTGGTGGTTTATTACAGCAGTATTTCAAAGCTCTGTGTACAAAGCATGGCAAAATGTAACAGAATTTAGAAAAGGCTTCTGACTGAGGTAAAATGGGTATGCATGTCATATCATGCCTCTGCAGTACTGGCAGTATCTGATACTTTTAGTCAAGCTAGTTTAAGTTTTGGGGTTTTTTGTACTTCAGCAAGGTGTTTCAGTATCTTGCTGGAAAAAACATCCAGCATACAACTAGACAAAGCCATAATGAGTTGGGTGGACAATTGCTGAAGGGTTGTGCCCAGAGGGTGATAGTAAATGGGGTTACATATGGCTGGCAGCCAGTCACTAGTGGGGTTCCTCAGGTCTCCATTTTAGGGCCAGTTCCTTCTATTATTTTCATAAATGACCTGGACACAGGAATAGAAGGTGTCTTACATTTGTAGATGATACTAAATTGGGAGAAGCTATTGACTTTCTTCAGGGTGAAGGAGCCTTGCAGACAGACCTTGACAAATTAAGAAAGCTGGGCAATACCAACAGCATGAAGTTTAACAAGGGTGTGTGCCAGATTTTGCACCTGGGAAGAGGCAACCCTGGCTACATATACAGACTGGGGGATGAGATGCTGAAGGCCAGTCATGCTGAGAGGGATTTTGGGCTCCCCAGGGAAGTGGTCACAGCACTAAGCTTGACTGAGTTCAAGAAGCATCTGGAAGATGCACAGAATCACAGAATGTAAGGAGTTGGAAGGGACCTCCAAAGACCATCTAGTCCAACGCCCCTGCCCAAGCAGGATCACCTAGATTAAATCACACAGGAACACGTCCAGCTTGATCTTGAATGTCTCCAGAGAAGCACACTCCACAACCTCTCTGGGCAGCCTGTTCCAGTGTTCTGTCAGCCTCACAATGAAAACATTTTTCCTTACATTCACAGGGAACTTCCTATGTTCCAGCTTGGACCCATTGCTGCTTGTCCTATCACTGGCCATCACTGAGAAGAGCCTGGCTCTATCCTCCAACACTTGCCCATTACATATTTATAAATATTAATGAGGTCACCCCTCATTCTCCTCTTCTCCAAGCTAAACCCAGCTCCCTCAGCCTGTCCTCATAAGGAAGATGTTCCACTCCATCATCTTTGTGGCCCTGCGCTGGACTCTTTCAAGGAGTTCTACGTCCTCTTGAATCGAGGGGCTCAGAACTGGACGCAATACTCCAGATGCAGTCTCACCAGGGCAGTCGGTCCCATGCTTTGACTTGGTTGGACTGTGTGGAGACAGGACTTGGACTTGATGATCCATGGGTCCATCCCACCTCAAGGTATTTTATGACTCAATGATTCTATACATTTTCTAATAGTTTCCTCATTTTCTTGCTGTGTGACCAAGATCTAGGAGTCACCAGCACAACAAAACCTCTGACAAATACTGTTGAAGTTACACACAAAGAAGTGAACAAAAGATGAGTTTTTTCTGCTGCTGGAATGTATGTGCTAGCTCAGTCAGTGACCATACACTTCTTCTAACAGTTCCCTCCCTTGCCAGTCCACTAACATGAAATCAGAAGCAGGTCTAAAACCTTGCACTGACTTGAAGTATCCTGAAAAACAAAATAATTGCAAATACAGACTGTTTAGCAGAAAAAGAGGGAGCTCAGACTTGATCAAAATGCTGCAGCCTGTAAGGCATTTCAGATTAAAGTCAGATTTTAAATTCCAAGACAAAAAAGTTAATTGCTATTAGAAACACCAGTGCAGTGCAGTGCATAGACCTCATATCAATATTCCTTTGATTTCCCTGCTGATTTGTCTGTGTCCTTACATGCATCTACCATATTCTGCACTGTTTCATCACAGATGCAAATTTAATTTTGGCATCCAAATGACTCTGGACAAATTGTTTTTCTTATTCATGAGTGTTTTTTTCTCCTGATGTCTGGCACAGTTCTCCCCATGTCCTGTGAACACTCGTTTCCAAAGTCCTTATGGTTATAATACCTACTATTGTCCACAGAGATACCCTGGACTGACACCAGTGATTAAGCTGATTCTGACTTCCGCAACTTAATTGTGTGTTCTTTAAGATATCTGCTGGAAAACTCTTCTTTCATCACTTTCCACTGCCTTCAAAAACAATGTACTGCTATATTGTCTTTCTAATCCTCCAAAGATGATTTTTAACCATCATGTCAGAAAGTAAAAGTTTGACTTCTTCATTTGAATGAAATTTTACAGGTGACAACTCTCCAGCATGCTTCCTTTGAAGAGGAACCAAATGAGCCTCCCTTGCTACTGCAGCTGCTAAACATCTGCCCAAAACCAAGAGCTTCTCTCCTCACCCCTTCATCGTACTGCAAACTTCATCATTCTGTAAGACATACAACTCAAGACCCACAAGACACTGCCAGAGCATAGGCCACTGCAGAAAATTTTGAAATCAAGCACTGCTTCACAGAAAGGAAATCACATTGGCAATTTTAATTTGTGACCCAGTATCATCTAAGTGAATTCACAAACATTTTGTAAGACTCTTTTAACAGTATCATAGATATTTTCATCCTACTTTCTACCGCTTAACTTTCTCTGTTGAAGCCAACCCATTGCAGGTTAAGCAGTCTGACAAAAATAAGTTTTCCTTACCGTTCCCCCGTGTAACCTGGACTGCAATGGCACTGACCCGCTGCTGAGTCACAGGTCCCTCCATTGTGGCACTGGCATTCCTGGTAACAGTTTCTCCCATAACGACCCTCAGGACAAGGCTGACCACAGACCAAGCCCTTTGTGTGCAGAAAAAAAAAATTTTAGTATTAGATTTAGGATTAACACTTGAATGGACAAGGAAGAAAGATTTGTAATGAAGGAAGATCAAGGAGATCTCATATCACCTGATCTTGAAAATGCCAGACTTTTTCCAGCTTTAAATGTAGAGTATTCAGCAACAGAAGAATAATGAGAAACACTATCTCTCAGCTACAGCAAAAATACTTCAACAATTAAGACTAACTGATCTCAAGGTCTTCCCAACTTACTTATCAGCAGCAATATATATCAGCAGTATATACCATCAACACATCCAGAAATGCCCTCTAGAGAGTATAACAGAATGACAGAATTGTAGAGAGGATCTACATGAGCAGGGCTATGACATTGTTGGCAACACAGAGACGTGGTGGGACGATTCGTATGACTGGAGTGTCAACGTGGAGGGGTATAGGCTTTTTAGAA
>VXBZ01008985.1:10200-25111 GCA_013399135.1 Heliornis fulica
CATTTTCTCCATTGTAGTAAAAAACATATTTCTTTCACTTTTTTCTACTTTTTTTGAGTAGGCAAAGACAATTACTACAATTATTGCAGTCATTGCAAGAAATCATATTCTCAAAGGGCAGACAAGAAAGCAACTTTACCTAGAAACAAGGAAACATAATCCAATATTTTATGGAAGGGGTGCACTAAAATGAAGTGTCTACAAAGTCAGAAATACATGTAAAAAAGCTTCACTAGAACTACATATGTATTTCAAAGTCCCTTCCAACACATACTATCTGTGAACACCACCTTTTAGCTAACATTTTATGACAGAAGGTATTTAAAAACAAACTCATTACGTGAACATGTTATGCATAGTATTATTCCCCGAAAGGATGTGCATGTGTGTGCATATGGGGGCTGAGGTGCAGGAAAATCAGTTAACATAAGTGCTTCATTGATGCAATTGGCATCCTGAAATAGCTCTGAAGTCAGACCTTTGCCTTGTTTCTGCTTTTAGGTATAGATATCATCAGTAAGCTCAACTTTAGTAGATTCAAACAAACTTATGTTCAATTACATTTCAAGAGATAACAACTTACTTGCTAAATCATTTCTAAGAATAGAAAGCAAGAGTATGAGTTTCCTATATTCACACTTAAGAAAAATTTCAGTGTGAAAAATTTGTGACAACTATCAGAAGCAAACTGTTTTAGGAATTTAGTAATTCAGTATGTCACTAGTGCATCTCTCACCTATATCATTAACATTTTCAGTATGCAAAAGGCAGTTAAGAGCAAGCTTACCTACAGTAGCTCTAATTAAGGGGGAGGAGTCACCAATATTGTTCAAACATTCACTTTTAATGAAATCTGTTACACCAGTGGGAAAGTTGTGGAAGTGTGCTTTTACGTTATTCTTCAAGATGAGACCACTCAGCGAACGTGTCGGTTCATCTGCAACAGAAAATGACATTCAAGCTTCAATCAGTTTATAGGAATAAGGCAACAATGCAACAAAAGCAAAGCTTACATATCTTTGTTTCCTTATTTTTCCTTCCAACAACACACATCAATTCACATAGCAAATCTTTCTGAATTCAGAGTTCACTACCTCTTTTACTCAAAATTATACTATCACTATTAGAAATTCTACATTTTAAGAGAAAGTTTTCTATAGGAATATGGGCAAGCAATCAGCTAAAGACTCAAACATTCTGACTGTACTGAATGGCTTGCTACAGTGCTGATAATGTAGGTAATCAATGACAAACCTGTTTTATAACAGTAAAATACAGAAATGAGGTAGGTACTGCAGAGTAAATCCTCCACCACTCACTCTCACAAAAGTAGTGTTCAATTTTTCCACAAAATAGGGTATTACAATCCCTTCATATACCAGCTATTCCACTGTACTCATAATCTTTATACCTTTAACTAATGTTAAGAAGTAGGTGTTATAGCATGAGTGGTAAGAAAAAGGTGACCAGAATTGACCTGAACTAAAAATTTAAGTTTAGGCAACAGTTTGGATTCTTTCCACTGAGCTCTTTTTGCCTGCAAATTTACCTAAATTTCGCAGACAAGAGGATGAATGAAAAAATAACAGCCTAGATATTCTATTTATATTGGAGCAGACCCAAGTTTGGCTCTTCCAACCAAGGGTATGAGTAACACTGTATTACTTCTGAAATATGCCGAAAGCAATACCTGTACATTCTGTATGTATAGGATTACAGTACAAGAAAACTTAAAATTTACAGCTTACAGCAACCCTAAATAGCAGTTAAAGTTACTGTATCACAACATCATGACACTCTGTATACTCTTGATGACTGACTGCTGAACATTAAAATACTTTCTATTATGATCTGTGGTAGTTAGAACAGAAACAGCATTTTTCAGAAGTGTTTATTTGGCTAATGAGAATTTAAAATTAATCTTCATCAACTGCTTTGGAGTGTCAAAATCAGACTGCCATCGTGTATTTTTTAATCTTGGGGCTTTGTTCCTGTTTCAGTTCTCCTATTAAGTTCCATATGTTAGAAATGGGCAGATTAACCCGCTGATATAGAAAAAAAACCAAGGTCACATTAAGGTGAACTTCAGCACCATTTTTTATTTCATGACCTATCTTGTGGTACGTACATACAGCACAAAACAACCCCAGACTTAAATCCATTCCTTATGGAATGGACAGCAAAAACTGTGTTTCTTAAGACAATGTCATATATAAAACCAATTTGTGGACAATATGAGAAGAGTGTTGAAATGCTGACCAACACTATCTTGCTTGTTAGTTGAAATGCAGAAACTTCCACAACTAATAATGATCATAGGTCAACCAGAATGCCAGAATTTGCACATGTCTACAGGATTCCAAAAAACTCAAGAAGTTTAAAGAGCTAAACCTCTGGTTTCATCCCTACTTTCAACTTTTCTTATATCCTCACAAACACTCGCAGTTTTCCTCTCAAACGCCTTTTAGATTATCACCTCCCTATCCTGCAGTTAAATCAGAGCTACAAGATGCCAAACGATATAACTACAGGTGATACTTGTGGTTTAGGCAAATCTAAAATGTAACATCACCTTTTCTTGAGGGAAAGGGCACTGTAGACAAGTACCTTAGCAGCAATTTAAGTGTACAGAGAGAATTATGAGCTTCCCAAATGAGGTTGCTTAGACAGCAACTGCAAGCAAACAAGTTAGTATTTAGTCATAACTATCTGAAGAAATGATTTCATCAGATGAATAGAAGTTATGTCTCTCTCTGACTGTATCAAAGGTGAATGTTTGATACTAAAGCAAGTGATAATCTGTCATATGTAACTGTTGGGACACAGTTTAATTGGATGAGTAAAATGCAGTTGTGTTATTAAATTACACTCTTCAGAATACTGTTCAAACTGCAAAGTGAGTAGTAGAACACACAAAGTACAGGACACTTGCCAACCCTGGTGTTGGACTGAGTGCTGTGTGTTCAAATATTGACTACTACTGCCTACATCCTATGGGGTACAGCTTAGCAGAAGGTTGTGCGGTGGCATGCATAGAATCACTTAGGTTTGAAAAGAACTTTTGAGATCAAGTCCAACCATTCCCCTAACACTGCCAAGTCCACTAACACATCACCTCCCTAACCACCCTATCTACACATCTGCTCGATACCTCCAGGGATGGAGACGCAACCACTTCCCTGGGCAACCTGTTTCAGTGCTTAGTAACTCTTCTGGTGAAAGAGAAAGAAAACATTTTCCTTAACATCCAATCTAAACCTGCCTTGCAGCAATTGAGGCCATTTCCTCTAGTCTTGTTACTGGAAGAAGAGACTAACACCCACCTAGGTACAGTCTCCTTTCAGGCAGCTAGCTGTGTAGAATAAGTTTTCCACTCATGATCCTTTTCTCCAGGCTACGCAACCTATTCCCTCATACTCCTCAAGACGCTTCAACTTTGTTGCCCTTCTTTGGACATGCTCCAGCACCTCAATGTCCTTCTTAGTGAGGGTCCCAAAACTGAATATAGTACTGAAAGTGCAGCCTCACCAGTGCTGAGTACAGGGGTCAATCACTTTCCTAGTCCTGCTGTAGCCAGGATGCTGCTGACCATGTGGGCACACTGCTGGCTCATGTTCATCTGGCAGTCAACCATATCCCCAGGTCCTTTTCTGCCAGATGCATAGGTCTGGTTATAAAGCTGAACTACTTTGGTTTTATTACATTTGTTCTTTTTCTTTCTTTTTTACTTGAGAAAATATGTCCCAATACTCACCCACAAATTGCTTAGTGAACAGCACTTGGAAGAACCTAAACCAGCGTGATTAAATACATGAAGGTAGCAGGCTAGTCAACAGGTCAAAACACTCCAAATCTGCCAAAGAGGACTCACAACATTGTATAAAACATGGACCTGCTTCCAACATACACAAGACACTTCAGATGTCTTCCCTCCAGAAGCCTGGAAACAGGTATCTCCAGAAGATAATCTGTCCTGGAGACAGATGAATTCTCAGATAGCGGCCCTAGACTCCTCAAAGCTGGACACCCAAGGAATTTTGTCAGTGTTTGAAACAGTTCAATTCCTGCTGGCTCTGCAGGATGCTAACAAGCATCTCCAGGTGCATTTTTATTTCTTCTGGTGTGGAATAATTTCTAGGGGCAACTTAGAAATCAAATCTACATTCAAATTTCTAAGAAAAGTTCAGCATTTACAAAATCATTCCAGAGGGGTGAGCAACTGATATGCAGAACCTTATCACCCAGGAAAGTTCCTAATCAGTCTTATTCACATTAAGTTCCAAGGCAATCTTGAAGGGCAGTAACATCAGGGGAGCTTGATGTTCCAACTCTGAGATAGCTGCATGGAGGACAAAGCGAAATGGAGACTGTGTGCCTGTGGTTAATTACACTTTCATTAAGCTAGTTACACTAGTCTTTATTGGACATGACTGAATTGAGATTTAAGATGGCCATTATAGTTCAGGAACAGTGACTAGGCCAAAGGTGTATCTTGCTATTTGTCAATCCAAATTGTGGTAGTTCCATGTAATGAACATGACCACTTACTGGGCATGCCCAACAAATCTCTCATATCACTACATATCCTTTAACACAACATTGTGACCTAAGTTAATTTCGAGGTAGCAGCCCTAACTAAGGTAACTAACACAAAGACCATTATGTGTGTTGGTTGAATAATCATGCCCAGCAGAATTTTGTGAATTTTCTCTATGAACTAGAAAACTTATTTTGTTTGTTCTATTTCAATACTTCCCTTATATGGGCTTTAGGGCTAAGGAAAGAGACAACAGAGATCCTATTTTCTGATTCATAGAATCAGAGAATCATAGAATGATTAGAGTTGGAAGGGACTCCCAGAGGTCATCTAGTCCAACCCCACCCACAAGAAGCAGGGACACCCCCAATTAGATCAGATTGCTCAGGGCCTCATCCAACCTGGCCTTGAACTTCTCCAGGGATGGGGCGTCCACCACCAGGGAGGTGGTGGATGCCCCATCCCTGGAGACTGGGGGACCTGTTCCAGTGCTCCACCACTCTTACAGTAAAGAACTTTTTTCTAATATCAATCTAAATCTCCCTCCTTCTATTTTGAAACCATTACCCCTTGTCCTGTCACAACAGGCCCTACTGAACAGCCTCTCCCCATCTTTCTTGTAGGCCCCCTTGAGGTACTGGCAGACTGCTATAAGGTCGCCCCGGAGCCTCCTCTTCTCCAGGCTGAACAGCCCCAACTCTCTTAGCCTGTCCTTGTAGGAAAGGTGCTCCAGCCCCTTTATCATCTTTGTGGCCCTTCAAGGTATTTAGAATAAGCAATCCTTTCCAGGAGCTCTTGAGGTACTGAATCACAATCCACTGGACAATTTCAGTTTCTTTCAAGACTTTAAACAAGTAAATCAATCTGTCACTTCTTACATGTAGTATATATGCCATACAACTACTTAGAAGCCAATGCCTTAAATCTGCCCTACAATATTCCTACAGAAGCATGAAAGGAACAATTAGCCCGCATAAGGGGAAAAAAAACCACAGAATTTTTAGTCATCTGATAAAATTACTTAGCCTAGCTTTCCCTCAATTACTTTATGCATAAATTACTAAAGCTCAGGCTTAATTTCTTTTCGGCATTTTTGAAGTATCTAAATTTAAAGAGACAAACCTTTTTTGTTAAGCAGGATGTTGCACATGTTACACATAATTTTAAACTCTAAGGGTACATTAACGTCACTTGACTCCTGAATTGCAATGCTGTCAGACTCACTCCTTGGCAGTTATTTTGTTATATTTAATAATGACATAGGGCAGGATGACAGTATGTGGGGAGGACAGGGAGTGATAGGGGAGCATTTGTTTTAATTAAAGATTTAAAGCTGCTGAGCCGCTTTTCTGGATTAATGTGCCTCAAAGATGTCTTCCTTACACTGGTACCTGGCTAATTAACACAACCTCACAAATTTTGTCTTTTTCTTGCTCAGTCTCAAAAGATTGGCATGTTGATCAAACTTTTTGATCTTTTTAACTTTCTTGGCATGTTGATGTCAGAATGCCAAGACAGTTAAAAAAATATCACTGGCCAGATCTAGTTTACATTGTACCACTGAGACAATATGCACAAACACAAGGCCACTTTGGATGACAAAGTGTTAGTTTGTAACAATACTTTCAAGTTCTGCTTGCAAAGACAGATGAATTATGGCAGTCACAATTACTAGAAATTACTATCTATGTGGACTTCTACTGAAAGGAAAAAAACTTAGGGGGCTGGGGGGTGGAAATGCAGTTAGGATCTTCCATGTTACATGCCAAACTAACACAGGCAGAATAATTAAGCCATCATATGAACAAGATTAAGAGCTGCAGGGACACTGCTCTCCAACTGATTAATAAAAATCCCAAGCCTATGACAAAGGCAGCAATAATGCAGAGTTTTCAATCCAAGATCATTCACCTTCAGCCTTAAGGTCAACTCAAGGATTCTAATCCTTGACTGCAATTGCCTTACACCAGGCCACGATCAAGCCACAAATAAAACACCTTGTTGAGACCAAAGACTACAGTTGCCATGTTACGATGGGCTGAAGAGTCAGTGACTAAAACGCAATCCAAGATCAGAATCACAAAGGCATCATATAGCTGCAACAGGACAGGTAACTACAGCTAGAAGCAAACAAAACTTTACAGAATGTGTGCACAAACTATGTCCTCTGTCTCTGGTAAAAGGCAGATCTGAGAAAAAGTGCATACTTGTTTTGGGAATAAGGATGAACTGTCTGAATCCTAACTGGACTATATATCATATCAGGAGTTGTGGGTTTTTTTTCACCACATAAAGTGGCATCGGGTATATCCAATCCTACCTAAGAAGTGGTAAACTTAAGGCCACCTCAGGCCAAGCAGAATCCCACAACTCTGACCCCAAACAAAAGGGAAGCTGTCGTTATTTGCTGCTCAGAGGTGTCAAGATCACTCAAAAGAATGGATACATTAAGAAACATAGTAGAAATAGCATATCCAGATTACAAAGTCTCAATTTCGTTTTTCCCCAGAGTTGAACAGAGAAATGCTACTAGAACACAATACAGTAGTCTCTGCTGATTCAAGTAGGCTGTGTCACATGACCCTACGCTGATACAAATTTGCATCAACAAATTATTATGGCAGGATTATGACAGTCACACCTAATGCTCAAACGAAAAACTGAATTGACAAACATTACATAGTATTGTCGGCCATCATCTTATGCTAAACGAGCCAGATCCTCCTCTCATTCACAAAATTTGGGATGCTATGCAAGTTAAAGTATGGTGTTATTTGAGGTTAATAGTAGTAGAAAACCAAGGAATTGCCAAAATTGCCCTACAACAGGACAAGATCCATGAATTAAGGAAGATGCAATTTTTGTCAGTCTATTTTAGGTGGGGGAATGTGTAATGGATAATAGAGGATGGTCTGAGTCAGACACGGTGGAGAAACACTCTCCAGATTACCTTGGCTAGGTGGAAGGAGAAGGAACTTTAAAACTGTTCCCATGAGAAACGACCTTCATATGAGAAGGGAACCACAACACTGCCATGAGAACTGAACGTTCAACGCGTGGGGGAAACCGTAACATTGTGATAGTTATGACTAGAGAGGCATTGCTAGTCAAGGATGATAAGTCATCTGCTGTTAGCACTGTCAGGCTCACGAGTCCAGCAAGACTAGCTGTGTGCGATGGCCACACATAGAGCCACCCCATCCTGTGCCTGATGCAGGGTATAAGGAGGCTGTCTCGGCGGCATGGGGGTCAGGCATCAAGTGTAACTTGAAGCTGCAGGGGATGGCCTGAAGACGCTGTCCCTGCCTCCTTACACTGCTCCATGTGGACCCTTATCATCCTGCTGCTCGGTGGTGTTTTGAAGATCCCAGGGTTGGTGGGACTCTCTTAAAGCCTATTGTATTCCTTAAAACGGCCTAGCAAGGCTTTGTCTCTTCCAATTGCTATGTGCTTGAACACAGCTTAGTAAAGCTTTCTCTTAGCACTGCTATATGCTGACAACAGCTTAGCAAGGCTTAAAGCAATAAAAGTTGTAATTGCTGCTTTGGTGTGGACTCCTGTTTGTGCATTGGAATCCTCTTAAAAGAACCCTGTTACTTCAACAGTAAGTAAGGCAGTAACAGGGAACCATACAAAGATTAAATTACAGAAGGTATAGCCAAAACAAAATTTTGATGTAGACCACTGGAAATTTTATCATTACAGTCAAATAAATCTTAAAAAAAAACCCTGGATCTTCTGCTTACAGTATGAGTTGTGTTTATGATAACTAGGGGTCTTTCCTCTGACCTGCCACATGGTGCAGGGACAACTGCATCAGTGTACCTTAACTAGCGGCTAGAAGTGGCCTAAGACAGCAAGGAGGCTGAATTAAAACAATACTGTCTCACTTTCCTCCAAGGAAGCATTTTGTTTGCATTTTTGCATCCACAGTTGAACTTTGCATGACTTTGGTGAAAGAAGGGAAGCAGGTAAGCAAAGAAAGCAGTAACAGGGACAAAACTGATACTCCTGCAGCCCTGAATTGTTTCAGACAAAATTCAGAAAGGGATCTGAGAAGCAACAGCAGCAACATGCACAAAATTCAGAAAACTCATTAACAGAATACAGAAGCCTACAGGATTCTGAGATCACCTTGGAGGTCATCAGAAATAAACAACCAAAAGCCCCAACACAAAGTAAGGCAAAAAAGTACCAGGTTTTACATGTTGAACCAAAACCGAACAGCAACACTAACAGACCGTCTTAGTAATATTTTCACTTACAGATAAATTTGTAAAAACAAGTGCCTTGCATTCATGTATTTTTCCACTGATCTGGACTCCATATCACCTAAGAAAGACCTCTGAGCACTATGCCTCCTTGGGAAGCACATTCTATAGACCTACACCTCAATCTTGAATGGTTTGGGATTATTCCATCACCTTGCATATTGTCCAACATCAGGACTGTACACTTTTTTCTTTACTTCCTTTTTTAATATCCTGTGATATCTAACATTGGGATTCCGAATTACAGTGCTATAGTTAAAAGAAAAAAGACAAAGGAAGTGCTATGGGCTAGGGCATGTATATACCAGGCCATACATTTTCACTGATAAAATGCAATAATAATTGCATGTTGTGCAATTAATACCTTTCGTGCTAAACCAAAGCAAATTCCCTAACACATAAGGTGTTATCTCAGAGGCACACTGCTCAGCTCCAGGCAGAAGCTGAGCACTACCTGGACACTCGCTCACCCCTCTCCCAGAAGGATGGGGAGTAGAATGGAAAAAAGGAGGCAAGGACAGCTCACTGGGACAGCACAGGGAGAGGTAAACAACAAAATCAATTAGTATATAGAAAGCTGATAACAAGCTGCACTTTATATTGCCTGATGCTCAATCCCTCCTTGAGCAGCAACTCCTCTTTCCAACCAGACCCCTTTATGTAGTAAACATATATTGTAGAGAACATCCCTTTGATCAGTTTGGGTCACCTGGTAGTGTTACCTCCCAGCTTCTCCTGAAAAGTAACTCTATCCTAGCCAAAAACTAGGAGGGAGACAGGCCTCAGTGAAGCAGCCAGCTCTGCAAGCTACTATTTGCTCGCAAACAGAAGTTATTCTGCCTGCAGGGGTGTACCACTCAGGCCAGAGATTATCTGGTACAACCTCCACTGTAGTAAAATGAGGGCATTTAACACACATTTCAATTAACCTTTTCCCACATTCAGGATCTGGCACCTCAACATATCCCTAAGCACAGTTCAGTTCCCTCAGCAGTAGTTTCAACACTAGCAAAAATAAAAACAAAAAAAATCTGCAATCAAACCAAGCTCTTTTCTCATGCATTATCAAAACACCTTAATTTTTACTGAAAAAAACTGTCAGTGATATTTGAAGCTTACTTTCATGGCTCCTTCTGCTGGGACAGTTCACTCATAACTGGAGCATGAACTTTTCAGCAGTATGAACTTCTATGCATTGATCTGTGGAGTAGAAGACATCAATTCCTTTCCCTAGCCAACAAACTTGTCAAGGCTGTAGACAGGTCACCAACAGATCTCTCTCCAGGAAAGAATACTTCCCCAGTTGTACTGAAAATTCTCATCTACCAGTCAAAAAGAGGATGGAAGAGTATTATAGTGAATGATTACTTGTTCTAACAGCCTCTTGCTTGGACAGGACTAATGAGGGATGGATGACAGAGGGTTACTGAATTCAAAGCAAATCCATCCAACCAACAGTCTTCTCTTGTTCTTCATTAGACCTATCCAAGAACAATAAGAACTTGGCAAATACTATTAAAAGCACCACACTGGACTCAGCTATGGCATCCTTGATATCCTGCAAGTTTTCTGAACAAAGTTAAAAACTAGTTTCTTTAGACAACAGATTTAGAATAATAATGTCACTGATGTAGGACAAGAGCGTCTCTGAAGCAGTAGCTGCTTCCTAGCAGTCTCAGTAAAGACATGATACTCAGATGAGCTATCAGCACAGTCTGATCCCAAACACTTCTTAGAAGTTGCAACTTCTCCCCAACTTGCCTACCTTCTCAACATACCAGATCCTTCCCCCCTACCTCCCCCCCAGCTTTATATGACCATTTTACAATAGCTAGCACCTCCTACTCTTCATCCAGTTCTTCAAACTGATTTGTACATAAACATTAAGGAAGGTAAAAGAGAACTATTGGGTAATCTGAGGAGATCTGTTGGGAAAAGAGATCATGACACATTGCAAAACACATATCGGTATCTAGAAAATTAAGTGGTGAACAGGATGATGAAAGGTTACCCAGTGAAGCAATGTTAGTGTGAGAGAAAAAAGTGGCATACCCTTCTCATCACATCCTTTGTGCAGACTCCTGTATTGGATTGGTGTGGCAAGGTTTAGTTGCTGGGGGATTACAAGGGTGGCTTCAGTGAGAAACTGCTAGAAGCCTCCCCTATGTCCAACAAAGCCAGCTAGCTCCAAGACAGACCCACCACAAGCCAAGGACAAGCCTCAAACCTAGGAGCAATTTTTGCAGCCACAACAAGGAGTTAGAATGTGAGATGAACAAGTTTGCAGACATCAAGGTCAGTGAAGGAGGGGGAGGAGATGCTCCAGGCACCAGAGCAAAGATTACCCTGCAATCTGTGGAGACCAGAAAAGCAGGCTGTCCCCCTACAGCCCATGGAGGACAAGGCTGTTGCACTTAAGGAGGTCATAATCCTGTGGGAAGCACATAGTGGAGCAGGACCTGTGGACTCATGTAAAGAGGAGCCCATGCTAGTGCAGGTTTGCAGGCAGGACTTGTGACTCCATTGGAGACCTACATTGCAGTAGTCTATACCTGAAGGACTACACTCCAAGGAAGAGACCCATGCTGGAGCAGTTCATGAAAAACTGCAGCCCATGGGAAGGACTCATGTTGCAGTACTGTCTCCCATGAGATGGGCCAAAAACTAGAACATGGCAAGAGTGTAAGTAGTCCTCCCTCTGAGGTGGGAGGAACAGCAGAGTATGTGTGATGAACTGACTAGAGCTCCCATTCCCCTGCACTGCTTCTGGAGAAGTTAAAAAAACCTTGGACTAAATTTAAGCCTGGTGAGGAGGGAGAGGTGAAATAAGGTGTTCTAAGATTTCAATTTATTTCTTATTAGTCTGATAAGATTGACAATTTCCTCAAGTCTCTTTTGCCTGTGATAGGTAACTGCCAAGTGATCTCCCTCTGTCCTAATAAGGGCCCACAAGTCTGTTGTACTTTCTCTCTCCTATCCAGCTAAGGGGAGTCATATAGAGGAGCTTGCAGGGGGTGGTGTGGGAGTGTGGTGGAGGGTGGGCAGCACTCTGCCTCCAGCCATGGTCAACCCACCACAACTCCAGATCCCACCTCTGGACTCATTCTGCTTTTCAAATTTCTATTAATGGTACAAAGCACATGGCATATTTACACCAGCACCTTGCTCAAGAACTCAACACCCTGGCTGATTCAGGTCTTGAAAACACTCACTCTCACATCTGAGGTAATCCCCAGGACCTTACAGATGATCATGAGACTTCCTATGTAAAACACATAAAAGCACTGGGACATATTTGACCTTTCAAACATGAAAATATACTTTCTGCCTTGTTTCTTTCTTTCTGAAAGAAAGCGGACAGTGAATCAAATTTCTAGGTAAAAGCTTAAATGTTCTTCCTGATGCTTTGACTGTTACAGGGCTGCAGGTAAGGAAGTTCCAATTCAAATGGAAAAAAACCCTAAGCACCCAGAAACCCAGAGGTGAAACAGAAGGCAGAAAAAGCAGGACACTAAGGAAAAAAGCAACAGAAAATCTGCACAAATACAGTAATTATAAACAAACATGGAGTATGTGCTAAAACAGATCTTGAAACAATTTAAAACAATCTCACTGTCAAAGACCTCACAAATCAGTAGCTGTAATACACTTCAAAGAATCTTTCACACATCATGCTAATTGTTAGGGAATTCCCCGAATTTGCCAACTGGTGAGGGCTACAGAGTATGCCACTTTGTACTAACTTCCCTAAGAGTAAGACAACAGTAAGTAGGCAGTTGATTTCAAACGGCCATTTACTAGAATTAAGACTTCAGGATGAAGATTCTGACAGACACCATCACAGGACACGTCTCTTGTGTGTCCTCTGAAATACTTAACAGTCTAGTTACTAGTGAGATCATTATCATACCAGCATGTTTTATAACGTCTATTGTCATGATTGAAAGTTATTCTACAATTTCACTGCAGTCTGATAGCAGTAGGCTGCTCTAACATTTCTGGGAAGATTTCATAAGACATTTAGAACAGAATCTATTCCAACACTAAAACTATGTGCATCAATAAATTATCAGATTTTCTCACGCAAAGAACCCTGAGAGGTTAAATGAGTTGTATGTGACTACTGAGCTCAACCAGCCGGCAAACTGTGCATCAGCTCCCTATGTCTTTCAAGGAAAAAAAAAAAAGACATAAGTTAAAAAGAAGAAAACAGTATCTCAAGAACTTACCTTCAGTCTTCAACTTTGTAAGAACCAAAATCAGGTAGTTGTTGAAATCTGGATACTGATTGAGTTGTTCTAGTTTCTGAAGAGAGAAACTGTTAAGGAAAGTTGAATCTTTGCACACAGCATTTACAGCTTTCTGGATACTGATTATTAACTCAGTTATGTACTACTGTGGTACTTCAGCCAGCTGTCTATAAACTTACGCAGAGTATGAACATTCTAAACAGCGGTTTCAGTCATTTTTTAATTGAAGCAATAGCTTTTAGTTATGGCGAAAATAAAAATTATCCAAGGACAGACATGGAAATAGATCCTCACAAATATTTGTAAAGCCACTAAAAAGCTTCCTCTGTACCATTTTGGATTTCAGTGTTTACACTTAGAAGCTCATCAAACCTAAGGAATACAATGAGACACAATCCAGTATCTTCGCTTGAAAAATATCTGAAGCTTCAACAATTCATAACTTTGTTCAAAACAGATTTTGATTAACCTACACTCCCCACTTGAGTTCTAAGCACACGACTGTGCCAAAACAGTGTCATAAAGAGCATAACAGAATCAACAAACTGATACAAAGAATTATAGACTGGAGTACTTGAAACTGGATGCCATTAACTATCACCCTGCTTGGACATGGCACTAAGTAGCATTCTATATACTACAGCCATCACAGGTTTGTTTCGGGTTTTTTTTGTGGAAACAATCTCAAATTACATTGATCTTATTTAAATTACAGAATATGGCCTGCCATATTCTATTAGAATATTTTCCAAAACTGATGTGTAAGAGTACCAGTTTAAGTCTGGGGTACCATCAAAACACTTTTCTTAGACACTTCCATCTGAAATTTTTCAAAGAAAGAAACAGCATGTTAGAAGTCTGAAACACAGCAAGAACAAAATGATTGCAATGAAAACTATCTCCAGCTTTCAGACTAGTGCAGAAACATTTCTAAGCTTGACTGCATCTGTTACAAAAGCTCAGAACTGGAGCAAACTTGGCTTCATGCTAAACTCCTAACATACATATAAATCCACAGACATGCATATATATGTTCTTACCTACTTAAATAAGTTCTGTTGTTCTGTGAATACCTTTAAGCAAATGACTTAGTTAAAAAGAGATTAAGATGATAAAACTTACACCCTTCACAGGATTTCAGACCTTCTAGATATTTTAAAGCATTTACATGACTAGTATCAAGGTACAGTAGAAGGGAGTTTTAAAGACTTGTATTTCTATTAGTTTTAATTTAAAATTCTATTCTCTCAATCTCTGTCCCTTAAACTTTGCTATTTCATCACTTCTACAACCAAGAAGACATTTAAGGGAGTAGGAGACCAAACAATCCACAGCACTAACACAAAACTCACTGCAAAGTGGCACAAGTAATAAACAGTGCACTTGTCCCTTCCCGTGAATTTTAAGGGGAGATAATGAGAAGTATTTCGGGCTCAGGCATCTAGGCAAGCTGAAACATCCTCACAAGGTTGCAAAATGCGCCGTGTCAGAGCCAGCCGTCCAACGAGGGCGGGCAGGCAGCGGCACGGCCAGCGGCACTTCCCCCAGTAGCTACGGCTTTCGCCGTGAATCCCAGAGCCGGGCAACCTCAGGAGGCGCCTGCTTGCCTCCGCTTTGCCGCAGGGGTGACGTCTGCTGCGTGCCGGCCGCTCTGCCCGGCGGGCCGCGGGCCACCCCTGGCCCCCTTGCCGGGATCCGCCACGAAAGCCGCGCTCCCACGCTGCCGCGCAAGGGGCTGGGCGCGGGCGGCGGCCCAGTGCGGGGGAACCCAGGAAAGCGGCAGATACCGGAGGAGCCACGCCAGGGCCTGGACTTTAAAATGGGTTAATCCCCCCAACCCCCCCTCCGCCCCA
>VXBZ01008987.1:264-53056 GCA_013399135.1 Heliornis fulica
GTCCTTCCTTCCTTCCTTCCTTCCTTCCTTCCTTCCTTCCTTCTTTCCCTCCTGTCTTTTTGCCTTCCTTCCTGCCTTCCTGCCTTTCCCAAGAAGGGAAGTGTACAGATCTTGTCACTGCTAAAGCCCAGACAGGGTACTTTCCATGTGGGTCCTACTATGTGGACACATGCTCCACATTGGGTGAGGACTGGGCCAAATTGCCAGTTGCTGATTAAACATATAACTTTCTGTTTCTCTCCTATTTATTTTGTTTACACAGCATCAAAGCTGCAAAAGATTTGATTCGTATTCAGGGATATACATATTTTTTACACGTCCAAGCAGTTGAGTAGGAACACAAAGCATACAGTTATAAAGAAAGAGAAGTAGAATGCAACAATTTAGGTGAAACCAGGGAAATCAAAGTTCTTCACAAATACATTGTCAGGAATGAGCCACAGGCTAGATCCAGGATGATGACTAAAGGTAGAAATGCCTTTTCTATTTTTAAAACTATAGTTATTACTATTTAAATCAAAACATAATTTTGGTCTACAATTTCCCATGATTACAGAGTGGTGTTTTTTTATTCTGGTCTGTGCTTTAGAGAAGAGGCTTGTCTTTATTCTACTTAGTAACAGGAAAATGATGTATATTAAAAAACATTTTTGAAGCCAAGTTGTCAAAGTTTCGAATTTCTCACTATGTAACCAAATCTTGCAAGATCCCAGATCTTGGAAATAAGGGTCAGAGATTTTTGAGGTTTTCCCACTCTTAATATTTACATTCACAGATGCTTTGCCGTGTAAGATTCTGAGAAGTGGTCAGATTGATTTTCCCATGTTTGTTTATCTACGCTGACACTGTGGCTGGCTAGCTCATGAAACAGTAATGAGGCTGTTCAACTGTAATACACAAGGAACTGCACTTTTCATATAGTTCCAAGTCAGATGGGGCTATCTGTCATTTTTGTGGCTGAGCTGAGTCAAGTTGCTGAAACTTTCAACCTGTATCACCTTTCCCTCCCTGAATTACGTTACGGAGTTAATTTAAGTTACTTCAGGAAAGAGGGATGCCATTGGACGTGCTTCTGTTCATAAAAGTGTACCTTGGAGCATTAGCCAGGTTGCATACATATGGAATTAAGCACTGGTCCCATACAAGAGATTAAATTCTGGCCTCAGCAAAGCTAATGGCAAATATTTTGACTGTAGTATGATCAGGCTTTCTGTCTGTCTTCCAGGGAATGAAACAGGAGGTAGTAGCAAAATTAATAAGATGCTGTCCTGAGTGCACAGTCCCCACATGTATTGATCACATGGTGACAGCAAACTTGAGACCTTCACACAGCCACTTGTTTCACATCAGAAGTTTACTCTTTTTCGGATGATCTTATGCAGAGTTAAGGTCTGTGTGGTACTTCGGTAAGAGGAACACATAATCTTGAGAATAAATCCGATTGATTGTTTCTGAAAGCAATCTGCCCTTTCCCATTTCACTCACATATGTGATGACAACATTCTTTTTTTTGGTCTATATGCAGCACCCATGAAATCACAGACCTTTGAAATGCTCTTTGATTTATGTCACTAATGCAGACCATGCAGGCAGCAGACCATAAACTTTCCCTGTCCCACACATGTGGGTTACTCAGGTGGCACAGCCACAAGGCTGCATAATTCCTTGAGGGGACAAGGAGAGTGGATATGATGGCAGAACGGGGTTTCTGCCCTGCACCCCTTGTTTACCTTAAGTTCCTGTTTATGCTTCTTTGAACTCCAGCATGCAACTTTTTAGAATGAAAAGCTACAGGTCCTAAAGCTGTCCAGAAACTCTGTTCCTCTCTGTCCAGGTTTTCAGCTGTGACAGAGTTCATTTTCACAGGCAGCTGGAAGGGGGGGACACAGACAGGACAGCTGACCCAAAGTAGCCCAAGGGATATTCCATACCATATGATGTCACGCTCCATATATAAGGGGGGAGCTGGCCAGGCAGGAGGGATCACTGCTTGGGGACAAGCTGGGCATCAGGTTCTGGGCACAACGCACTGTGTATCACTCACTTTGTACATTCTTCTATAAGTACTGTAGTTATTTTCCTGTCCCTTGCTGTTCCAGTAAACTGTCCTTATCCCAGCCCAGGAGTTCTACCTTCTCTTCTGATTCTCCTCCCCATCTCACGAGAGGGTAGGAGTGAATGAGCAGCTGTCTGGTGCTCAGCTTCTGGCTAGGGCTGAACCACGACAGTCTTTGACACTAGATGCACATGATGACTGTTTTTCCACCTTTCTCAAATTTGGTCACATCAGCACTGGGAGAACACAAGCAATCACAAGGGTGTTCAATCTTTTCTGATGGCTGAACCAAATAATGAAAGGCTTATGTATTCCTGTTGTGGAGGTTTTTCCCAGCCTTCCCTAAGTAATTGATGTCAGCATCAATGCATCACTTTTTGCCGCTATGGCTCAGCAGCGTTTATGGTAGGTTTCCTTTTCAACTGTGCTTTCATTTTTCCAATTTCCTTCTCTTAGAATCTTGTCCAGTAAATTCCTTGTTTGGGTTTTATGGACTTTTTGATCATATTTCTTAGAAGATAATTATTTTGGGATGTGACAGGCGCAGAGGAGCTCGAAAGAATTATCATTGTTGACAATATGCTTGACCATGGACAAGTGTTCCTCATTAAGAACAGGTTCTATTTTCTACTTATAAAAACAAACTTCCTGCACACTCCAGTTACAAGGAAATGGCCTTATTTTTATAAGGACACATTTATGTTTGAAGCCAGCAAGGGCCTTAGTCCTTCTCTGGCCTTTTATCACATTAATGCTTGCTTTCCCTTGCCCTTGCCGAACTTTAGAGAAACTCCTCTCAGTACATCATCAACCCCTGACCTAAAGCAACAGAAAAATACCTTAAAAGTAATCTTGTGTAGTTGATGCAGATGAGAACAGACTGCTGAGGCTACCATTCCTCTGCATCAGAATGAGGGTTAGGGTCATCCTAACCCACCCACCCTTGAGTCCTGCTGACTCTGGCTTTGCCTTGTGTTACTAACAATACTTCCAGGCTGTTCTGCCATGCTCATCTTGCAGCACTTTCACCAAGGCAGATCTAACGCCTAGAGCAATAGTATGAATTACCTGTGGTTACCCAGGAATGCCATCACAGATCTCTAAATACCTCCTGGCTCTCCTGGGTCGCATTTCAGTTATTAGTTTTTTCTTCTTAGTGCCGTCTTTACCAGCCTCTGTAGCTGAAACTTGGCACAACTGTCTGCAAGCAGCTGGCACGCAGGAGCAATCCTGCTGAAGTGAATGGAGCTGTTGTATGGCTTGAAACCAATCATCCGGATAAGTTACCTGATGTCACACAGGGTGAAGTCAGCAGAAACCTAAAGACTTCAGTCATTTTTGGCTTAAATCCTGACAGAAGCCCTGATTGAATAGACATTAAAGCATGTACTTGATGAAAACATCCAGCTTATCCCACCCCTGGTCAATAAGGCATGTGAACATGTGATTATCTTACTTTCTTTGTGGTGTTGTCAGGAATAGCTGTTGATTGCCGTTACCTAAGGCTAAGTGCTCTGCATGTTTTCTGCCTGGCTTCCGACCACCGTGGGAGTGATTCCAGAAGAAATGACAACTTACGGCCATGTTGCAATGGGAAGACTCTGAGTCCTGGCCACGCTGGTGTGTCCTTTCCCAGGTCTGGCAGCCGTGCCGCCCTCACCCTCGGGTCTGTAAGCCTGGATACCATCCCCTCGCTGCCACCTGCCTTACTCACTGTCTTTCAGGAAGGTCTCACCTGCTCCTAGCAAGGTCTGGGGCTATAAAATGTTTGAATGTAAAAAGCAAATCTCCCACCTTTCTTTTCTCTTTATTTTCCATAAATAAGACACTAAGTTCCCTGTGATGTAAACACAGTGCCTGAAAGGGCTGGTATGTTGACAAAATCTTAGTTTACTCTTACTGCTTCAGAACCATTAAGGATGGTCAAGGGTTTTAGAATACACTGGTTTATTTCCACTAACAACCACCACTATTTCTTTTTAATCTTTTGTTAGGGACAAAGAGAAGAAGGCCATCAGTGGAAAGGAGGAAGAGGCATCTAAATCATTTCAATTTTAAAGCTTTAAAAAAGACTTTTATTTTATTTAAAGCCCACGTACACTTTACCCAGAGCAACAAAAATTTCAAATAACAGAATTTCCCACAGAATGGTATCTCTACGTTCTGAGTAGCTCTGACAACAATACATACCTCAAAGGGGCATTGTGAGGCTGAATTAATTATGGCTCCATCCTCACACGCACTGGGCTCTCTGGCCCCAATCCAGCAGAGCACTTACAGTGCATGTTTCTCGCCAGGCATGTGAGCTGGCTCACCAGTTTCAGCAAGTCCCTCTGCCTATGTTTAAAGTGAAGCATATGTGTAAGTGCCTTACTGGAGCAGGGTCAAAGGAGACAGCAACTGAAGGGCTGAAACCTTTATATCTCTAGAGCATCTTGAGGTCTTCAGGAAAAAAAGGCAGTGCTGTATCGGAGACATAAATGGTTACATATGGAACTGCATGTCAATCTTAAAATGAAACTGTGTGAGCCTCTGTAGATTCAGTATACCCACAACTACTTTTTAAATTTTATTTAATAAACAATATTTAAAGTATTAGCTGCTTCAGAGTTGATGTAAAAATAACAGCTGTGTCCCATCCAGATGGGAAGAAAAAAACATGCAAACAAGCTCATACACACACACAGAGTATAAAATCCTTCATATTGAAGGACATATAGTCTGTATCTCTAGGTCCTCCTGTTTCATGCACTTGAAAATGGGCATTTTATCATCAGCATGAGGATAAAAGTATTGAGCAGCATATGAAAGCAACTCAAAGAAAAAAGAAAAAGCAGTGATGCAAGGGTGGGCTCACATTGATTAGATGATGGCAAGGGTATGGGAGTGGTACCATCAGTATTGCTGGTTCTAATGGGGAAGGGAGGTGTGTGTGCTGGGGCAGTCAGTCATGTTGTCAGTGTTTTGGTGAAGCCAGGAGTGGATTAGGTGGGTCAGACTCCAGCTTCACCACCTCAACACTGAGGTGTGCGGTGAACAATGTTCTTGGTGTCTGTGTGCTTCCCTGCCTGACAGGCTGGGTGCATTCAGTGCAGTGATGACTGCTGTCCTGCAGCACCCATGGTGCTGCACCTATGTGGCATCTATGCTGGTGCCCAGGAGAGACATACTTGGGGTGCAGCTCCCTCCTGCACAGGTGGCATCCCACAGCCACCTCCTTGGGTGTGTACCCTGCATCATGATGTGCTACGGGCTAGGTGTGTGTGCCTGCAAATAGCATCAAAGTGGTCATGCTCTTCTGGTGGCACTTTGCTCCCTGTGCCAAAATGGAGGCATGAGTGTGAGTGTGCAGTGGCACATGCCCTGGCAAAGGGACACTCACCCCTGACTGCAGGACTGGACTGCTGAAGTCTGATAGTGGGGCAGAGAGGACAAAGGGTTCATAATGTTATTTGCATGGATGAAACTTGTAATGGAGGATACCCTTCCTGATGTTTCAGGTTATTTTAATATATCTGGCCTGGTTAAGCCTTCAGAATACCCTGTGGAGTTTCTACAGAGGGATGATAGTGAGATAAATGTTGCTTTCAGTTAATATTGGGCTGAATTCTGCCAGCCTTATTCTGACTCATCCTGCATTTGATGCTTACCTCTCTGAAGTATCCCTCCCTAGGTGTGAGTCCTTCTGAAGTATTTTACCTTGTTTGTTAAAATAGAAGCATCTGACAAAGCATTAGCAATCAATTTCCAGTGACTTAGAGATGAGAGACTCAAATCTGTACAACAGAACTGCCTAAATCCACCTCTTGAATCTGTAGTGCATCCCATCCTTGACAGTATGACTGAGGATCTGAATGATGATGGTGACACGAGCTGTACTACACATACTAGCAATAGGGACTTGCTTTTAGTGCCTAATTAGAGCTTTAAATAGAGCATTGACCCAATACTCTCAGACCCCTCCAAAAATATTTGAGAACTTCCTTTTGCTGGAAGTCAAGGAAAGTCTCTTGAGGTCACATCTTTCCCCGTTATCACCACTGTGACTTTGCTCCTGCTTTCTGTGGAGCTCCTGATGTAGCTGAAGTTTTTCCCTGACTCTACTCAGCCTCCCGACCAAGAAAACGCCAAACCCAAGCCAACCCCGAACGCCCGGCAGTGTGAGCACACTCTCTGTGTCCCCGGGCCGTGGGCAGCAGAGGGAGCCGGAGCCCCGCGGCAGCGGCCCCGCGTGGGCTGGGTCCTGCCCGGGAGTCTCCCGGGGAACCGGGCAGGTCCCCGACAGAAAACACAGCACCAGGAATTGCGACTCTTCGTGAGGGTTGTGCGGCTCCACATCAGGGAAACGAAATGTCAGTGCCTTGTAGATGCATATGGCTTAACGGCAGTCAATACCGACAGAACGCGGCATTAAACTGAACACTGAGTCATGCAATAGTCTGGGCTGTCAGTCAGGTTCAGATGCACTCTGACTGCAATGGAATGTGTCAAACAGGGGCTACAGGGCGTGATGAACAAATGATTAACCATGTAAAAATAAATGCTTCAGGCAAGAACTGCTTCCTCTGCGTTTAAATATCAGCATCAAGGAATTTTGGAGTGTCAGGGCTAAACAAGCTGCTTTAAAGATTCATTTGTTCCATTTGGTCACCTTCTGTACCAAGTTCAGTCTTGTTCAACCTCACTAGAGCTTAGTACATCAGCCCAAACTAGAACCTAAACCTCTGATAACTTGTATCTGCAAAGCAGCTTGCACAACTTGGTAAGGCTACAAATTTAGAAGGCAAAGTGTCTGTTCAGAATAAATAATGCCTTAAAACAGGCTAGCTACAAGGCTGAGCTCTGCCTCCAATGTACAAGGCTACCTCAGCAGCTACACAAGGCACTCCAACTTAGAAGTTCCTAGAGCTGTGCAGGGTTTGTTCTTCCCCTCTAACCACAGTATCAGTGACCACTGTTACCCAGAAAAACTGGGGCAGAAGATAACTGCTGTTTCATTTGGGAAAGTGACTCCACCCTCTCAGTCCTTAAAACAGCAAACCCTTGTAAGATGGAAAACCAACATTATTCTTTCCTGACAGGTACATGACTCTTCTTAGCTGCTTTGCTAACCTCGAGGGAACATAGGGAACAGGGGACAAGGGACAGCTATTCCTCATCTGATGGTGCCAAGCCACATGTCATCCTCTCCATGGGACAGGCATAGATGGGCTGTGAGGAGACAGGGTGTGCAAAGGGAAATGATGGTCACATTCCCAACTGCAGATATGGCTTTTTCTCTGTGCCCTCCAGGTTTACACCTTGCTGCCCAGTGGAGGTACAGACCTTCAGCTACCATGGCATTGAAAGGTGAGCTACAACCCAGGCCTCCCCATGGGAGAGGGGTCCAAAGATACAGCAAGATCAGCATGGTGTTTGTGGTACCCATGGTGCTGGCTGGCCCAAGCGAGATGAAGCGACACATGGCTGGGCCAAACCAGGACTCATGTAGTCCCTGGGGTTCTTCCTCCCACTGCCCAGGCAGGGTGGTTGTACAAAGCTGTGGTAACACCCTGACACTACTGCGGCCTTCGTTGAAGACTTCTTCCCTCCTTTGCATGACCAAGAAGACACAGAAGACCAATATCTGAGCCTTGTCCTGGAGCAATGTGAGGGGTACTGTCCTCCCTGGTGCAACTGATTCCTACACTGGTAGGTAGTTCTTCCCTGGTCCATTAATTCATTTGTTAAACCTTTACACATTGGGCTTGTTTTGCCAAAAGCCATGGGGAGGTAAGATGTGGGTGCTGCTTGTAATGTTGAGCAGCATCTCCAGCAGTGAGCACACATGGTGACTGCACTCTTCAGTCATACTGTCCAGATCAATATATGGAACTGGATAGAAGCTGCCTCTTTGGAAGATGTCTCTTTCTAGTGTAGACATTCCCATTTTCGGGTGAAATAATCTCCAGTGCCCTGCTCCCGGGTAGCCAGGTCGCTGTCAGCACAGCACTGTGAAGCATTTGCCCCTTCATATGTGGCTTTTGGTCTGACAGCCACCACACTGATACAGCCCCTAATGCAATCTCATTGATTTGCTGATCAAATATTCTAGAAACTTGCTCAGATTTTCTTGATGGATTTTTTGTAATTAAGCCCATCTCTTCATCAATCTGGTTTAATCAATTTTACTGTCTGTAAGGCAGAGCTGCTGTGGGCAGGTATAACTCTGCTGATATTGAAGTAGCTGTGGAGCATGAATCAAAGGGAAGAGGAGACCCTGCATGTACACAGGCTTCTGTTGATCCTACTAAAACCTTATTGTTTGGTAACAAAATATTTAATGCACTTTTATTTAAAGAAACATCTCTGCTTTGTGAAATGAAAACAATAAACAGCTGCTGATGGCTTAATAGCTTAAATGTAGCTGCGGTATTCAATCATTCTGAAAGGCAATTTGTTGTCAGTATATCTCAGAATGGTGGAGGTTATTGCTGTGATGCATCTAACCATAATGACAATGGGAAAAATAGATCCTCTCTTGGGAGCTATGAGAGGGCTCTGCAACCAGTCTGTTATTCACACCCACCTGTAAGCTGTGGTGAATAGCTGCTAAAGCAAATGACTGACAAGTTTATCAGGAAAGGTGCCTTGGAAATAAACTTAAGGCTAATGTCAGTGCAGGAAGTGAGAGGACAAGTCCTGGATACTCTGCTACCAGAGCCCTGAATGCAGCTGCCTTCCATCCCTCCTGCAGCAGAGCTGCTTGGAAGCAAACACTCCTCACTGCAGTGCATCTTCTGTGTTGCAAACAGGCATTGCCAGCCTTGTCTCCTGAGGAAACATGGTGTGGACAACCAAGGGGACTTGTTAGATCTGATCTTCCATTTTGCCCTTAAGAGGAATGGTTTGAACCAATTAGCAAATTCCAACCCACTTTGGTGGCCTTGATGTGAGGTTCCTGTAATTCACGTGGAACTTGGCGGATGGATACCAGAGAAAACACTTCTTGATGTCAGTGGGGATAGGAGGGGAGAAGTAGATGTAGATATTCTTTGCTCCCTTGGGAGGAGCTGCTTGACAAGCTTCTGGTGCCGTGCAAGCAGCATTGCATGGACCCCTGTGAAAGCCAAACCTGGTGCTTGGAGCTGGCTGTACTGTACTAGAAGGGAAAGGGGCAGTGGGAGAGAGCTGAGAGTCTCTTGCACAAGCTGAGGATACAGGGGTGTTCCTGAGGAGAGGTGGGGGATACTTGTCAGCAGCATCTCATCAGGACCAAGCTGCAGGAGTCCTGCTGCGAGTGGAGCTGCTCCCTTGCTCTGGTTTCACAACCTGCTGCTGCATACAGCACCACCTGCTATCTGGGCACCTTCCTTCAGGTAGAAGTTAGAATGGTGTATTGAAATAAATGCAGACAGATACACTTCCTTGTTTGCTCTCAAGTCTGATTTAAAGTGTAAAGCTGTTCCTTCATCCTGTGGTTTGTAAATCTGACCTTGGCAGTTAGCTCTAGTATATGTGAAAGTGGCTGTCTCTAATTGCACCACAGTTATTCTGCTAATTGTTTCGTAACTAGCCAAATCCATCTGCTGTGTCTATCTTCAGCTACCTCCCGGGACTACTATAATCAGGCTCATCAAGCCATCTGCTGGCAGGAAAAAAAAGGCTCTTCACAAGAACAGGAAATATGCAATATTTCAGTGAAACACACTAGGAGGAACCCCGGGGTCAGCCTAGGAGCTCGCCTGGGCTGGCAGTGGAGGATGACTGTGCAGGATAAGTAAGACACAGAGCAGAAGTGCAGTGCTGCTTGGTCACCCCGGGGTCAGCCTAGGAGCTCGCCTGGGCTGGCAGTGGAGGATGACTGTGCAGGATAAGTAAGACACAGAGCAGAAGTGCAGTGCTGCTTGGTCACCCTCTGCTTCCAGGCATGGCTGGGACACCCTCAGCTGAGCCACTGCAGCTGATCAGACGTTATGACAAAACATGCCACAGCTTAAATGCATTAAACCCAGCTACCTTTTTTTTTTTAACAAGCCATTGTCAGTCTGTTTGATGTTTCTTGGTAGTAATAAAGGTCTCTTCATCCTTCTGCTGGGCTGAAGAGTCCAAGTCTGCTTTAGCTAGTCCTTGTCTGTAAACTCCCTTCACCCCTTTCTTTGTATCTTTTCTTGGTCTATCATGTCTTTCTGTGATGGTGAAAGCAAAGCCACATGCAACATCCAAAACACGATTATGACACAATGACATAGTGATATCTTGGGCCTTTCTCTTCTCTTCCTATTTGATTTGCCCTTTTATCTATGATTGAGCACTGAATAACATTTTAAAAGAATTACCTATTGTAGCCCCAAATCTAGTTTCTGAGTGGGAAAAGTCAGATAACACAGGCCTTTAAAGTTGGAGATATTTACCCACATACTGTCAGCAATGAAGAACACAGAGACAAGAGTTTAGTTATTTAGCAGCTTCTTCTCTTCTACTCTTCTTCTTTACATCCCTGCAGTGCTACTTTGCTTCTCTCTTTTTTACAGAAACAGCCCGACAGATATCTGGCTGACCAGGATTCGCAGGATTCTAGCCACTCTGTTATGTTCTCACACACTCTTTCAGTCACTTCCCACATCATACAGCCAAGTGGTATTCCGCTACAAACACATCAGAAGGCATTATCCTTGGAGTTAAAACACTCCCTTCAAATCCTAATCAGCAGGATGACTGGCGCCGCTTGTTCCCACCATGTACCCCATTTTACACTCACTTTTATTGGATATTTTGTTATTTACCTGCTTGATATTTTGAGGTCTTCACCTGTTACCTCCTTGTCTGCCTTGGGCCTTACTATCCTGGGTAATCCAGCACTACCATAAGACTTGGGAGCTTCTATGCACATGCAAAGCAGAGCTCAGTGAAAGAAAATGAAATTGTGAACATCTGAAATATCTAGGGCAATTCACACCTGAGCAAAGGATATTCTAGTCAAGTGAATCTCCTTTTGACACATACTATTTGGACCAAATAAGTGAAGGAAATACTCGAACACATGTGTTTCCCAAGACTGGTCCCTGTATCACTGCTGTTGGTTATTTCTGCTGTGCAAAAGTGTTGCAGCCCTACAGAGAACGTTTTGTCTCGCAAAGCCAACAGCAAAGCACTTCAAATGCAGCTGCAAGCGCCAGTTTGAGTGAGTTCTTACAGAGCTCTGCATGCATCTGCATTGGTAAAGAGGAAATACTCTGGTTCTTCAAAGCAATGTACAGGTTTTTTTTCAGTGCCTGGAGGCTTATACANGTGTGTGGTAGGGTGTGTGTGTGTAATACCTGCACTGCCCAAAGTGCATTCTCCTGTTCCCAAGGGAACGGTCTTTGATGTTCTGATTGATTTCTGTCTCTCTCAGCAAAGCTGACTGATGTATGTGGGACTTTTTGGCTTTGAGAGCCATCTACAGAAAGTACATATTGATTGGATCCTCCTGGGAAAGGCAGGTGGAATAAGATCATTACCCTCAGCCTTTTCTATAATGTAGCAAAGCTTTTATGAGCCAATGGCCTTATCTAAAATACTTCTTGCAAGCTACAGAGTAAGGTACCTGAAGAACTTGCTGTCAGCAAACATAACAGTGTTTTGAACTAATGAGCCTTTCTGGAAAAAAAGGAAAGACATGGTAAACCAGTGAATTTCTTTCCAATATGAGTACAAATTAAAACATTGGATGTCAGTAGCTGCCCTGTTAAGTGCTATACTATCAACCAAAGCACCGTTGCTGCTGAGCCAAACTTCCATGTACAGGCATCATTGCATCTCCAATTACTGCTCAGCGGTGAAGAAGCCTGCCGGGCAGTCACCATTAATGGACAGCTCTGCCAACAGATCCATACTGGCATTTGCCATCTGCGTGGAGTCTGACAGAAAGGGGATCCTAAGGCAAAAAGAAAGGAGGAGATGGAATGAATACTTGCAGCATGTTATAAATGCTCCACATTGGTGCTCAGTGTGCTTTCTAGCTGGACCCAAAAGATGTGGGGTTGTTTGGCATACTGAACACACGCACCATGCGTGGTCCTTCGAGGAACCAGAGTAGTGCTCTCCTGCTTAACAGCTTCTGCATTGTGATGCTAGATCCAGCTCATCAGTTCTCCTCTAGTCCAATGCTGTGTTAAAACCAGACAGACCCAGCGCAGTGAAGTGTCATGTTCAGCAACTGAAGCCTTTTTAGAAAAGAGATTTAAATTAACATTTAAAACAACTCTATCTCTTGTCTCTATCCCTTGATACAACTGTTTTAAATGCTAATTCTTATCATCTCATAATTTCCTAGTCCTCCTTTAGCATGGAAACCGTGAAAATCAACTTCTACCTCCAGTCTGTGCTTTAGCAAATGGAAAACTTTGATGTGAGTTAAACTGAGAGGCTGTAATTGCTGGACGACTGTCATGCTGTCAGACCTGTGATCCTCCTCACTCTGAAAGTGGGAAACTCCAAGCTTCAAAAGGCAGAGTAAGAAGCCACAAAGGAGGTAGGTGTGAAGGCATATGTCAGTGTGAGCCTCAACAGTTACATGAATCCCACTAAGATCATCCAGCATTGTAGCACACCACGTTGTGACCTGAGTGACCCTGAGCCTGATCTTTGCCATCCTTCTGTAGCCAAATTAATACCTCGAGGGGAGAGCTGCTGAATGTGGCGGTGTCAGGGACATTGTTACTTTCCTTTGTTGTTATCCAAAACATGTTATCTCACCTCCCTCATTGGCTGCCAAAACAAAAAGGTACTGATGGATGTGCACAGAAGTAGCTTTATGCTAATTGTTTAATTACAGCTAATGACTGATTTGTGTGTGTATTAGCATATGCCAGTGCTTCTCGTAATTTATTTCAATAGGATATTCAGATTAGGGAGGGAAAATTAGGATAGAAAGGGAGAATGGTGCTTGGCTTTGCAGGCAGTGCTGGTGTGGGCCCCGAGGACAAGAGTTGCCTTCTGCTGACAACTTCGTAACCTGGGCAAGCGGGGCAGGGGTGCTGGCGGTGCATCACTGATGGAGGGACCCCTCCTGCGGGGAATATTAAACATGAGGATTAAAGCCTCTCAAAGGCTCTGCTTTCATAATATTTTTCTTTTCGGGCTCCACAAGAGTTGGCACAATTTGGTGTGCTACAAAGCGCTCTTTTCTTTTCCTTGCTCAGAAGATCTTTAATTAATTCTTGGCAGGGCTATCTAACTCTGCATGTAGATAGGAATAATCTCCAGCAAAGCTGGGGCCTCCTGCAAGGCCACTCACTTGCGTCTCTCCACTCCAGGACTCTGCGTGAGTGCACAGACATTCCCTGCGCAATACTCCTGTGGCAGACAGGTGGATGTGGTACAGCAAAGGCACCAAATGTCAGGACTCCCGTGTACAACTGGAAATGCAGGTGACTAGAATAGAGACAGGTAAATGGTTTTGCAGACCATAAAAGCAACTGAAAACTCCCAGCTGAGAGGGAGCAGATGAGATCGACAACTGCACAGTCAGTTAATCGCAGTGCGAACATGAGAGGCTGTTGTGGTTTTGCACAGCAGTTTCAGTAGCTCCCTCCCAGAGCAAAGCTGTCTGGAAACAGCTGCCAGGTTCGGAAACACAACCTGAACCACCATGTCTTCTATGAGCATGGAAATCCCCACACCTCCCCATGAGGTGCAGGGCTCTTTCTGCTGCATGGTAGTCTCTGACCACAACTGCTGCCATCAGGAGTCTTGTGATAAAAGAAAATCAATAAGGAGTATGTGTCGATTGACTTCTCCAAACTGTTTCTCCCTTCCAGGCTTTTCAAAGGGCCAGTTTGGTTCAGCAACATGCACTTGCCTGGCATTGGGAGAGGAATCTTTTCAGGAAACCAGTGAAAAGTAAAAACACATTTCAACTTTATTGGCTGCTGGACCTGCACCATCACCATGGCTGAGGTCACTGGAGACCTACTTCTTTGCATAACGTAAGCCAGTTGATTTCAATGGGCACTTGGAATCTATATATGTGCTGAGAGATAGACTGCAAGGATCCCAAGTAAGAATATAAATTCGTGACAACCCTTTGGGGGTTTTGTGCATCAGCTGGGGAGGGAACTCAATATCCTCTTAGAAATTTGCTCAAATAACATTTCTAAAAATCTAGACTTCTGAAGAAAGAAAACCAGGAGGGCAGCAAAGGCAATAATCACTGAATTTGCTTCTGGATTTTCTCCCTCTGTCTTCAAAATACAATATTGTTACTGCCAAAGTTGAGTCTGATTATCTCTCAGAAACTGTCCACTGTCTCTTCCATGGATGATGCTGAAATATAATGCAAATGTAAGCAGCTGAAATACCTCTACCTGAAGGCAACAAAATCAGATTGGTGTAGTCACTTGATGACGTTTCTCTCCTTTTCAACCCACTCTTCTTTAAACAGTGCTGCTCTTTTACAGGAATAGAAATCCTTTTGGAATTCTGTAGCTGACTTGGAGCTACAGACCTTTACTTCTGCAAGAAGAAAAGGGGAGGGAGAGAGAGAGAGAAAGGTAATTTTCAAGTTAAATGAAATTAATGGAAAAATTAAACATTTCTAAAGACACTTAATTTCATGTCAGTTCATAGGAGCCCTCTGGATTTATGCTACCTAAAAATAAAAATCAGTACACACTTCAGGGCTGTAGTTCTTCTAATACTCTGCAATGGAGTTTAGAATCTATATGAAATGTAATTGGATTTGTTATGCCTAAATTAATGATTAGAATTTGTTTTGAAAGACATTTGTTTAATAAAAGAATAAATAATAGACTTTGAATAATTATTAAACTTTTGTAATAATCCCTTGTAACAATAAACAGATTATTTTTCAGACACACAAGCAGTATCTGACAGAAAAGATGACATTTATTGGCTTACTTTTCTTCTGTATGCTGATGAACATCCTAACAGGTAAGACTACTGCTAAATTTATTCTCAATTACATTTTCATGCAGCCAAAAATATCTTGTTACTAATACAGTATTTTCTATTTAATTATCAGATAACACACACGTATTAATCACAAGTGCTCTGGCTGTTCACTAAGAGTATTTGATTTGTCTCACTGAGTGAGAGCAAATGGGGAATTTCTTATTCAGCTGTTCAAGAAACAAAATATGTTTGGCTATACACAGGGTCCTACACATGCACTAAAGAACTTGCCAGCTTCTGGCTACACAGCAAACCTTTCATTAGTGGAAAGCACTCCTGTGTGGGAGCCAGTGCTGATGAGTTTCCTCTTTATTTACAGATGCCCGATCAATCCAGCATGGAGATGGTAATTCTCAATGTCTTCTTTTTTTCCTTCATATCACTAACAATTAGAAGAGTCATTTGTAACTCCCAGACCTGATCGCTAGCAATGATTTTAGCAGGAATGCTTACTAACCTTGGTGGGCTGTGGAAGTGCTTTCATCTAGTCCTGGTGGAGAAAGAACAGTGCATTTTTAGAAATGTCTTTAAAATTTATTAAAAGCTGACATGCTAATGTCTAATAATAAATCTATTGCATATACATTCTTAAAACAGAAACAGGTTACAGTCAAGTCACTAATTCTGTTTTATGAAATCGAAACTGAAATGCACTGGACTTAAAAAGATACTGGATGTCTGAGAGTTTTGTCTGTCCTAAGCAGTAGTATTTTATGTGTGCCTAGTTTTTTGCAAGAAATACTGACTTCCATGACAAAAAGCTTAAAATTCACAAATTGCCACAAATCCGATTAAAGAAATGTTAGAATAAATCCCTTAGCACAGCTACCCTGCAGTTCATGTCATTCTGTACGATTAGCCCATTGGATTACTGTTTGCCTTTGATTAAAAAAAAATCCTCAACATCCTAATGATGTTTACACTGGCTCACTGACAATTATATTGGCTAACCTCTCTCTGGTGTTTTCAGGCAGAATTTTTTCTGATAACGAAGTTGTGTAGAAGTATCAGCAGTAACAAGGTACTGCTATTGCTGGCATTCATCTCAGTTACTATAACCAGCAGGATAGCCAGAAGCATCCCCCTTGCACAGATAGAAGTAAGCAGCAAGAGTATTATAACAGATATAGAAAGCAGAAATATATATATGGCACAAGGGATAATATGATTACTTTTACTTTAGACCATTTTTCCCCTATGCTCTGCTCTATTTTCTTGTAGTTCAAAAATCTTTGAATGCATCACCTGTGTTTCCACAGGTTTCAGGGCACTACTGTATTTCTGTACAGCAAATATTTATGTGGCAATGTCTTAGGAGAGCGTGTGTCAACCTAAAAATAAAACCTTGTTGAGGAATTACCTGTTGGTCTTATTATCAACAATCATACTGGGCCAAGCAGCAGACTGCAAAGTGAATCTAAGGCCAGCCGAATTCTCCTCTGCAGACAGCATTTGGCTTGTTCGTTTGATTTGTTATATGACATCTGTGCCAGTGTGCTGCAAACTTTGCCCCAGGAAATGAAGGCCTGACAATGGTATCGTGGAAGACTTTTAATACCCAATAAGGACCCTGATCCCAACCTGACCCTGGCAAGTGGAATGGCTCTCATTTAAACGGGCTTTAAATCAAATCAAAATACTGGGTTTAAGTTTGCTGTACAGAAGAACATTTGTAACTACGTGGTCTCAGCAACTGTTTACATTTCACATATGCTTCTGTGTTTGGGGCCAAGATTTGGGGCCAAGGGGGGACAGCTCCTGATTTTTCAGAGTTGATTTTCTTTTCCTTCTGAATTTTAAATCTTGTTTCAATGAATATCTCACATTTCCTCAGAAAAACAGAGCAGGCAGCCAACTTCCAAGTGGCGATGCCTTTCCTCTCCAACTCTTCAGCCTGCTGAGAAGAGGCACAAGCCTGCAGTTCCATACATCATTGGGGCAGGATGAACCTGTTCTCCGGGAGGCCAGGGCAGATCCTGCTGTACTCAGACAAGCTGCCCCTTTGCTGGGATGGCAGGGAATGACCCCACAGCCAGGAGCTTGCAGGCAGCTGCAGGGGCACAGCAGAGATGATGGTGCTTTATTTCTTATATTTTTATATTGGGCAATGGAAATGGTAGGGAATACGGGAAAATAGCTTTCAGTTGCAGTTTCTCCTTACTTTTAAATAACCAGCAGCCTTCTAGAAATGAAAACAGCACAATGAATTCTTGAATTGTCCCAAACGCTGATGGTGTCCTTTCATTCCTGCTTTCTATCCTGTCCCATTCCATCATTCCCGTGCTCCATGGCTCTTTGTGCTTCTCTCCTGCCACAGAAGCCCACCAGCACACACACACACACACACACACACACAGCCTACAACCCCAAACCAGTTTGGCTCCCAGGCCCAAGCTTTCAACCAAAATGCTTTCTGCTATAGTAAACAGCAATACTTATTTAATTTTTGTAGACCTCTACCGGGAATCTGTTGCCCTGCCATACTGGCCCTTCTCATCCAATGATTTCTGGTCCTACGTGGAATATTTCCGGACCCTTGGAGCCTACAACAGGATTGAAGAAATGGCCAGAGCCTTCTTTGCTCAGATCCCTTTTGGGAGCCACCTTGGCTATCATGTTCCTAACCATGACCACTAATTAACTGCACAGCTCATTTTTGCTAACTCTGGTGCCAAGATGTTTAAGTGTTTTATGGCTGCCGGTGAACACACCTGAACTGCTGCTCAGCTTCTATTTAACAGCTGTAGTAGTCCCACACAGCACTCTGTGCTTTAAATTGGCGTTTTCTTTATAACAACTTATGTTTTTCTGCCAAATCAATAAAGTCCATGATTCATTTGCATGGGTTTGGGAGGGTTTTTTACACAGACTCTTGACTCAGGAAACTGATGGCTATGCATACTGCAGTTAAATTCCAGTCCAACCATAGAATCATAGAATCACTTGGGTTGAAGAGACCTTCAAGATCATTGAGTCTGAACAACAGCCTAACTCTGCCTTGTCCGCCTCTAGATCAAGTCCTTCAGCACATCACCTATTTGCCTTTTAAATACCTCCAGGGATGGTGACTCCACCACTGCCCTGGGCAGCCTGTTCCAATGCCTGACAACCCTTTCAGTACAGATATTCTGCCTGATGTCCAACTCCCTGGTGTAGTTTGTGACCGTTTCATCTCAGCCCATCACTTGTTACCTGACAGAAGAGACCAACCCCACCTCTCCGCACCCTCCTTGAATGTACTTGTAGAGAGCGATAAGGTCTCCCCTCAGCCTCCTTTTCTCCAGACTACAAAGCCCCAGCTCCCTCAACTACTCCTCATAGGACTTGTGCTCCAGACCCCTCCCCAGCTCCCTCAGCCGCTACTCGTAGGACTTGTGCTCCAGACCCTTCCCCAGCTCCATTGCCCTTCAGCAGCACGCTCCAGCATCTCAACATCCTTCGTGTAGTGAGGGACCCAAAACTGCACCCAGCACTAGAGGTGCCCTGATGCCACTGGCCTTCTTGGCCACCTGGGCACACTGCTGGCTCATGTTCAGCAGCTGTCACCCAACACCCCCAGGTCCTTCTCCTCCAGGGAGCTCGCCAGCCACCCTGCCCCAAGGACCACGAGCCCAGCTGACAGCCACATCCCCCTGCGGGGTAACGGTCTCCTCCTAGTAGCCCCTTGGCGACCAGAGCACCATTTCCGCCATGCCATGGCCGTATCTCCTACTTCGCCACCTCCCGCCCCCTCGCCATAGCAACGGCGAGGCCCCGCCCCCAGCGCGGTAACGAGAGGCCGCCCCGCCTGGCGCGCAGGCGCTTGCGTGGCCGGAAGTGGCTGCTCGGAGGGGAAGGAGTCGCCATGAAGCCGGCGGTGGACGAGATGTTTCCTGAAGGAGCCGGCCCTTACGTGGACCTCGATGAGGTGAGGGGGGCCCTGGGGGTGTCGGGACGCTGCGGCCGCCGGTCCCGGGCGCAGCTCCTGAGGGCGGCGGCCGGTGGCGGGGCTGTGCTGCCCGGTCCCGGCCCAGAGGTCGTCAGCGCCTGCTTTCCCAGGCAGGGGGAAGCACGGGGCTCCTGATGGACCTGGCCGCCAACGAGAAAGCGGTACACGCCGACTTCTTTAACGGTAAGGGCCCTCGCGTTCCGCGGCGGGGGGCACCGGGGCGGCGGCGGCGGCGGCAGCGGCGGCAGCCATTTGGGCTTGCCCGGCACCAGCTCCCGAGCCTGGCCAGGTCTCGCTCTGTCTGTCTCGAAGCTCCCGTCACCGGCTGCGTTTCTAGGGAGCGCTTCTGTCGTCGGCGATGCGGCCGGGAGTGGAGCGGTGCCTGTGTGGCTCCGCTCCCGGAGGCTTTGGACGATGCAGCGTCTTAGTCGCTGCGAGGGAAAATGCCCTGATCTTTTGTGCATAACTGATAGCGTACGTTAATCAAGGCAGATGTGTGAAAGTGGGGATGTAACTCTACAAACTCTGACTGTTGCTACTTTATAGACAGTCTCTTAAAGTATACACACATACGTACCTAAAGCAAAACAGAACTTATTATAATTTGCTTTCTGTGTTTCACAGTGCTGTACACATGTAAGCGTATACAGGGGCTTATAGAGAGCAAAAGAGCTCTGGCTACTTAGGGGTAGAATATACACCACCTTACATCTGGTTATTAAAGTGTCTTTTTATGCTTCCTATAGTGAGACATTTTGATAGTGAATTTCATATACATTGTTAAATCTGGTTCCTGTGGTGGTGTTCATGTCACAAACCGATATTCTTAAATAAAATAGATTTCTTCTGTTGCTCAAGACTGAGTATACAGGAAGAACAGAGAATTAACTCTGAACAGATGAGAGGGACCTAGCTCTTTGTTGGAGCCAGTGTACTTGGGAATATTTCTATGAAGTTCTACCATTGGGTTGTATTATTTTATTCCATTGGTAGTTTAGGACTCTTCTAAATGAGAATTAAAACTCAAGAGTTATGTATGGTGCTTGAACATTCCTCTATAAGAATAGAGACTTGATTTTGGTTATGTTGTTAGCTTGTGCTTGATATACAAAGCCAAGCAATTAAGACCAGAACAGAAGTGATTAGCCAGCCGTGTTTCAGTAGTCTGAGTGAAAGAAGTTTTCCGAGAGAATTGTTGTTAGCACCTTCACAGTAATGAAACATTTTTTGAAGGAAGGGGTTTTTTAACAGCAAATCACAAATGTAAATGTTAGTCCACAAAATTTATAAGTGTATATGCAACCTGATATACAGAAGTGCCTTTCACTTCTACTGACTTATGGTGCAGTAACTCTCATTCACTAAACTTTTTCTGTGTTTATATTTAAAATGGTGGAATGTTGTGTGTATGTAGATAACAATTGAAACTTTTAAGGTTAATCTTACCTTATTTTATTTTTCCAACTAGATTTTGAAGATCTCTTTGATGATGATGACATCCAGTGAAGTTAGTTGTCCAGCTGTGCGGTGCTGAGATGTGGATTTTCCTCTAGGATCACCTGTGGTGTCCAGTATTTATTAAGATAATCAAAACAGGAAAATCACAGAGTGGGGGAGAAACCTGTGTAAGCATCTTGGGGGAATATGAAAGGCAGTTTGTTACAGATAACCAAGAAGGGAATTGTGAACTGTTATTTCTAGGAAGCTGGGTATAGATGTTTCTTAAAATTTTACTTGCTGATGTTCTCATTCAATAAAATATGAACAAGAACTCTCTCTGGGATATTCTTTGAAAGTCAATATTTCTGTGTTCTGAGCTCCCTTAGAGAATGATTTTAATTAAATCATCCACTGTTACTTTTGGACATGTGTTTGAACTGTTCTTAGCTTTGGTGCTGCACTTTCTCCAAACTTGATTTTGAGAACTGAGCTGCTGCCAGTAAATAGAGACTGCATTCTGAGTGCATTAAATAGATGAAACAGTTTCAAGAAGAGACTGTTGCTTCTCAGTTTTTAGCTATTCTATTTTGTTGATGTCCAGATTCCTCAAGATGTCCCCTTGATTCTAGAATACTTTCTCAGCCCTGTTTTGTATGTATTTCTCACTTGTTTTCAATTTGTCTTGCTTGAGCTGTAAGAAACTCAAGCCCTGAGTTTGGTCACAGCAGCAGGAATATATTGAGTCAAATCCATCCTGAACGGTCGCTCTTCAGTATGAATGGTGTTCCAGTCCTTCCACCTTCTCTTTAGAGATGTTCAAACCTATAGTGAAGCACTGGATTGTAGCTGCTCATGGTGAGTGGTCCTAGTTTTGTAGTGTTATTGAACAGAGAACCTATCCTCTTGAGAGTGGGTAGAGGGCAAAAAATACAGCCTACAAGGCAAAAGAGTTTTCATCCTGGACAGACTATAGCAACCCATTCAAGGTATGTAAAGCTAACTGCTTTCTGTGAAGCTTTCCAGAATCAGTGTTTCATTCTAAAAAGCAGCATAAATAGTACTGCTGGCACCTGGGAAGTGTGATATGCCTCTTTGTAGGGAAGGAATTGCTCTGAGGTGTGTAAAAGTGCTTGGTTAATAAAATTCTGTTTGAAGAAAGCTACTGAATTTCAAGAATGCCTTGGTGTGCAGCCACTGCTGTTGTGGCTACTGCAGGTACTAAATGGTTCCTTGGTATTGCTTTCCAGCTCCTGAGCTTGCACGTAAATGGTACCTGGTGTGGGTTTGTTTTCTTGGGATGAAGTGAAATGGAAGTTCTTTGGAACTGGGTGATAAGGAAGCTACATGTGTGTAGCTGGAGTATGAAGTTCCTCACAAGTTTGAGGAGGAGTCTGTCTAGCTTCATCTTGCTAAAGAGGGCTGTCAATGTGTAAGAACTTTCATCATGAACTGTAATTTGTTTGGGTCTCTTTTGGGGTGGTATTAATATGGAAAGAGTAATATGAAGAACAAATGCCTTTCAGTTTGAAATTGTTTTTGTGTTACCATTTGTCAAGCCTTTTAGTCTAATTAGTCTGTGGGCAATCAGTCTGTTGTTAAGAAATAATCACAAGATGTCAGAATCTCTAATTAAACTTGATTTAAAGGGTATTTGCCTCCCTTGGCCATAACTTACTGAACTTTGAGTTTTCTACCTTTTGTGGAGATTGGCACTGCTTGTAACAGGTATTTTGTGAAGGAAGGAGCCTGTCCTAGCAGTGTTGTGTGTGCTTGCAGACTGGTGTCAGTTGCTTTATAAGCTCTTGGGTACTGCTCAGTATTTCAATGTCCAAAAAAAGGCTCTAGTCTGAATAGATATAGGGGTGCTGAGGTTAGTGTGGCAGATTGTCCCACTGACTTCAGTGGGACTGCTGGCAGTGTACAAAGCTGAATCTTGGCAGGATGAGGCCCCAAGTGCTAAAATGCTTTAGTGACAGGTGCAGCCCATTGTGCTGTGTGGATGAAAAGGAATTGCTTCAAAATGCTTAAAGGTCATCCTGGTCCTGTTGATGCTCTCACAAGGCCTGTTGTCTGTTTGCAGGAACTGCTAGCTGAGAACATGTGATCTCTTGAGCTTAAAATAATCAAGTAATTGTGAAAGTGAGAACGTTACCATCCTAGAGGAAGCTGGCTGTCAGCTGTATGTGGTAATTCTGTAGTGCCTTTTCTGAGCTGGCTGTCAGGTTAGCAGGTTAGAACCTGGAGTTCTGCTGCTGTTCATGAGCAGGAACAGGGGAGCTCAGACCTAGTAGTGGATCCTCCCTGGTTTGTCTGGGGTTTGGTTCTTTTCCTTCCAGGGAATTAAAAGGCTTTCCTTTTGATATTTTACTTAAGTAATGGAAGCAGAAAATACTTTTTTTCATAAAGAAGGAATTGATTTAGAAGAATAGAGTTCTTCCTGCTTCCCCAGGGTGTGGGAAGCTGGCAGGCATCTGTTTGCTCTCAGTGTGCAGTTGAGCACGAGACCATGCTGGGCAGATGACAGTGCAGCCCTGTTCTCCATGAGTTCCTCTCTTAAGGGATGGGGCTGGAATGCCAGTGGCACATCAGGCCTCTTGGAAAGGCACTAGCAAAGTTAGTTCCTGGCAGCTGGGGTGACTTTGAGGACAAGGTTTTTCTTCCATGGTTTTACTTGCAGATTATTTTTTTCAGTTTACCTTTTGTTTGCTCCAATTTGTCCTTGCCCAGCAGCAGGGTTAGAGTGCTAATCCCTATTGCAACCTTTTTCTCAAGATACTACAAGAAGTTCAGAGCAGAGGAAGGAACAGGAACTTCTAAAGCTTTTAACACTGGCAGATAGGGCTGTTTTGGCGAATACTTTTTTCTTATTTATAGAAAAGTCAGTTTATGTGTAGGAAGTTCCCACTCAGTTCTAACTTCAGCTGTGTTCATAACACCGGTTCTGCAGATGTGACACGTATGTACAACCCCTGTATAAGCCTTGTGAACTTATGTAAACTTGTAACCTCTTGAGGGGAAAGATCCTGTTTTCTTTATAGTGAATAAACAGATGTACAGCTGGGTGTCCTGAATGAGGTGGGTGACTGAGAAAGGGAATTCATAGCAGCTAGGGAAGATGACAAAGCATCTCTGGCACAGATGGGAGATGCCTGCACCAGGGTAGTCTCAGTCCGCTGGCCCAGCTGAGGATGCTTGGGCAGGAGCACTTGTAGAGGGGACTTCAGTCATGTGACAGTGACTCTCCTGTTGCAGACCTGCTTAGTAATGTGTGCCCCCTTTCATGGCTCCCCATAAAGCCTGCCAAGCAATGTGCTGCTTTGGTCTTTGTCTCCTGTGGCTTTGAAGTTGTTTCTGCATCCCTGGAATTCTAGGATCCAGGTACTGTGGTGTGGAAATACCCCTTCTCTGTGGTTTACCTCATCCAGGATGACAGACCCACCTTGGCCTTAAAACATGTTACTGAACTATAACAGCTTTAGAAATCCCTGTTGAGGCAGTGAAGAAGCTGTGCTGGATCCTTTTCACAGCTGCCTGGAGGCTTGGAGATGGATTTGTTGGCTCACACATCCTGTCCTTCTCTGTCTGCCTAAGGGCTTTAGAGAGGGGCTTCAAGCCATCTCCTGCTCTGCCTCCCTCTCCGATGCTCCTGTGTAAAAGTTCTCCTGTTTTACCCTAGGGATCCCACAGCCTGCTTCACAGCTGGGAATCCTCTAATATCTACACAGGAAGAAATAGACTTTGATGTTTAATGCTTCTGTTTAATCAGGAATAAACCTTCCCTTCTTGGATTGGGCTGGAGAGTAACAAGCTTCACCTGCATGCAAGGAGGTAACAACTGTCCTTAAAGAGCAATGGTGTTGATGCTGGCTGGTCTCCTGGGATGAGTCTATGGATGAGCTGAATGAGGGTGGGTTTACTGTCTATTAATGAGCTGAGTGAGGGTGGGTTTACTGTCCCACAGCAGAGTCTTTTCGCTGTGTGCTTAGATCTAGCACAAATGTCATAAACATGTGGCAGCCTTGCTCCCAAGGTCAGGATTGGTTTCCTTGGGAGTATTTCAAGCCTATGGTCAGGATGGGTTTCCTCCAGAGTATTTCAATGGGTAAACTTTAAATCTCACAGCATTTCCTGCATGGAAGTACAAGGGCTGATAAGCTAAATGTAGGGTTTTTTTCCTAATCCCTCTGCCTCCTTTTGTGCCAAAAAGCCTCTAGTGGATTTATACTTCACAAATAAATACAAGTTTGCAAGCAATTTATCTTTCTCGTAGCTCTTCATGGTTTAGTGCAGCTGCTATTTGTATTCCAATTAATTACTGGCAGAAGTGATTACATGGGGTTGAAGCACAATTAGGCTCAGCCTATAATTGTGTTTAAAGGGGCCATGGTTGCTTTCACAGATGGTTTCCCAGCAGGATGAGAGTGGCCAGGCTCTCCAGCTGTTGCTATGTTAGATCTCCCTAATTGTTAGCACAGTGACTTCAGTCTTTCATTGTGGGGTGTCTTCTCTATCTGTCTTCAAGAGAGTGTGCTGGCTTCCTGCTGTCTGTCACTCAGCAGCAGTACAGGGAGGGAAGAGTCAACTCCAGCTGCCAGGATTAAAGGAGCCAAGTGCTCTCTCTAGAACCTGCCCTGATTACAAAGCTGCAAATAAGACCTCATTCTTGGTGTCTTTATCCTAGGAGTTGTGATCTAATAGGAGCTGTTGGCAGTGTTTGTGTGCCTGCAGCAGTACTGTAATTTCTGTAGGGGAAACCTACCCTAGCTCAGGAGGTAAACAGCAAGATCTGTCTTAGGCATCTATCATCAGCATTGATTTGAAAGAAGAAAGCCAACCCCAAAACACTTAAATTTGTTGGAGAGCAGGTGTTTGCCCTTTCAGTGTGCCAGTGTCACTCTTGGCTCCTTTGCAAGATCATTGTGTTCAAAGCACTGTGTGGTCCTGGGGAGCCAGCCCAGCCTGGGATACATGCCTACTCTGCTCTGGATTTCCCATCCCATAGGCTTTCCAAGCACTGGAGGGAAGAGTGAAAGCACAGCAACTCAGTAATGGAAAAGGGTTGAATTTGTGAGGAGCACCCCTGAATTCATCCTCCCCCCCAGTACCTCATTACCCTCCCAAACCCTATTTTTAGTGCTCCTCTGAAAGCAGCACGAGTCCTTGGGCTACCTCAGCCTGCAGTGCCACTGGCATGGCAGTGCCAGGGTGGGTGGTGAAGGTTTGATGCCCTTACCGCATGCAGGGCTGTGGTGGTTCCCAGGCTGTAAGGGATCCCGGCCGGCTGGGGGTGGTAGTTGCTGGCCAGGCTCAGCTGCTGCTGTTGCAGCACCTCAGCCTGGTTTTGGCAGATTGAGGCCCCAGGCACAGACACTTGCAGGGCTGAGCAGCCCCGGGAGGTGGGAGCAGAGGTGCAGAGAAGCTCAGGGCTGTGCTGGGGCAGAGGTCTGATTGCTGAGGGGGTCTCTTTGCTTGCCCTGCAGGTGTTTTGCTGATGGCCTGAGCCTCTGCTGGGGCGTTGATCCCAGGGGATAGCTGGAAGGAGCTGGTTGGTGCTCCTTTGGGTGCGAGTGGTTTTCTGGGTGGTGGCTTAGACTTGGATTTGGTGCCTGGTAAGGAGGTATGTGTGTGTCTAGCTGAGCTCTGCAGAGCAAGACTGTCACAGAGATTTGCAGTGAAAGACTTCAAAAAACATTCTAAATCCCTAACGGGAGGGCTTTGACCTCAGTGGGGGCTTGCCTTGATCCCAGCCCACTGCCTGGACTCGCTGGTTTCTTTGCTTCTTTTAGAGGTGCCTGGCTGGACTTGTATGGGTGCATTCCTCATGCTACAGCCATGGGGATGGGAGGTGGGAAACACTGTTGGTCTGGCTATACCAATATGGGTCACACTGGTGATGGGGGCATTGCAAGGGCTGGTAAGACATCCTGAGCTCTGCCCTGGACTAAAGCACATGGCATCTGATGTGCATGGCAGTGTGAAAAGCCTTGCCTAAGTCTCTGAGTCCTGGTATATGGGATAAAGCCATAAGCATATTTACTCCTGATGTGTGGCAGCAAGGAAAGGAATAATTTGTTTCAGCTGCCTCTTGGGAACTAGTCTTTAAATTAGTATTTCTTCCTAGTGTTTATCCCAAATGCCTCTTAGCACTTTGGTCGTTTCAATTTTCCCTGCCTCCAGAAAATCTATCTGAAAACATTTGAAAAAAAATACTTCAAAAGCTCTGACTTGCTCCTTTCAGTTTAAGCCTCTTACACCATTTGATCCAGCAACTGCTGCATTTTTCAATCTCCTTTTGTTTATGGATTATTTGAGTTCATGTGGTTTGTTGTTTGGGGTTTTTTTTCTTGGCCCTGTTCCCTTCCCATTAACTCACACGATAGGAGAAGGTTTGTGCCCCAGCTCTCTGAATACAGCTGGATCAGATTTAGCATCAGTTTAGTCCTTGTCACATCTCCTGTGCTTGAAGCCTTTGGAGCCAGCAGAGCCCCCTGCTCTGGTTGGCCTGGATTCAGGCACAGTAGTTTTGGGGAAACAGGCTGGAAACTAGAGCTCATCCAAAAAGGAGGCAACTCAAGGTGAGGTGGAGAGATGCTGAAGCCTTGAAAGCCAAAGGCTTGGGAGTTTCTTGGGAAGGCAGAAGGGGGATGTCCCTGTGTGTGACAGCCCGGGGTGCCCCACCTTGCCAGAAAAGTATTCCTGGGCTGCCTGTTGAGGCTAGGAGAACGTCAGCCCTTCCCACCAATGCATACAGAAATGCAGGAGCATTCTCATTGAAAGAGTTTTTATTGCTGTTATTATTTGTAATGTGGTAATTCACTGGAGCGTGGAAAATGCTGCTGTTGGGAGTAGTTTCAGTTGAAGCTTTTAATGCTCTTAATGTGTTAGCTCTGATGTGTGTTAGCTTGTTCTGCAGCATAACGGGAGTCATCTCTGAACATATCTGAGAAGCCATCAAATCCTCTTTAAGCTACAAGTCAAGCAAGCTCCTTGGAGAGCAGTTTGATGGGATCGCTACTGCTCTCAGCCTGAAGGCTCTACCCCCATGGAGATAACCTTGCCAGGAGGACCTGTGGCCCTGGGGCAGTCCTGGGTGTGTTCATCTCAGGAGCCCGCTCAATATGGGAGGGTGCAGCCTGAAGCTCTGCCTGGCTGGTGTGCTACCACTGCTAATGGCAAGTACTTGAGCCATCGCTTCCAGCCTTAGGTGAGTAATTTGGGAAGGGAAACCTCCACCATGGGTTCCCCTCTGCCCAGGATCCTTGAAGGACCTTCTGTTCCCTGGTCAGGTGCTGTGTTGGCAGGGGAGCTACTGTCATCTCTGAGCATTACAACTGTGCAGCCAACATGTCTGACCACCTTGGGACCCCCAAAGCCCCACAGTCAGTGGGATGGCCCATTGTGTAGCCTCACTGGCATTTATAGGGCTTTTCAGATAAATCAAAAGAGAAGATCCCTGACGTAGCTGAGCATGCTGCCTCTGTGAGAGGTGATGGTAGGGTATAAACATAAAAGGAAAACCAAAGGATTAAAATTACAGTTGATAATCTGAATAATTCAAAGATCTGGGCTAAAGTAGAGACAATAAACCATGGGTGGAAGTCAAAGGCCCTAATAAAACAAGAGTTATGATGGAAAAACTGGAACCATCTGTTCCAGCTGAAAACAAGAGCAGGGAAGGCTTTTATGAATAGTCTTTTCCCTCTTCTGCTCAAGTTTAAAAACAGCTAAAATGTTTAACAGTAGTTTAAATTAATTAGATGATTAAAAAAAGGGAAATTTAAAATGTGATATTTTAATGTAATCAATTTTCCTCTGGTGGGAGTGGTGTTTGACTTTGGGCCCTGGTTTCCACAAGAAAAACAAGAGCAGAGTGACCTCCTAGTCCTGTGGAAGTCACTCTTGTATAACCCCACTGCTTTCACAGGAGGTAGGGCCCACCCTTGGCAATTGTTGCCCCTGCAAAAGGCAATTTTCTGGTAAATACAGCATAGCTATAGCGCCAGTACCCCAGAAGGCCACCTGGGGCTAAGCCACCTCATCCTTTCCTAGGCAGCAATCCCATGCAGCAGCTTTAATGGACATCTTGGTCTGGGTATAGGAGGAAGCCCATGAAGGTGGAATCATTGATGTTGTCTGCATAGATGCCATTGTTGTTCCCCTCCCCATACACCTGAAGCCAGACCTCATCCCCAGTGCTGAGGTGCAGCAAGACAGAACCACTTGCTTGGTCAACATTGTTCTCCCGGAACTGGTCGTAGGTGAAGATCACCGCCTTGTCCTTCTTGTAGAGGCTGACCTTGACATCAGTCAAGTAGACCGTCAGGTGGTACGCAAAGTAGTATGTGCCGGGGATGTTGCAGAGGAACTTGCCGGTGCTGGTGTCATAGTGGCTCTGCTCATTGTAGAAGATCTTGTTGAAGCGGATGGGGATGTTGGGGTGGGGGACTCTCTCTGTCAGCCCCACACTGAAGGCTGAGCGATGGACAAAGGCACCTTCACCCTTCTCCCCCTTCTGCCCTGGGTATCCGGGAAATCCTCTTGGGCCTTCGTGCCCTGGGGTTCCTATTTCACCTTGGTCACCTTTGGGTCCTTCTGCACCTGAAGGAATGAATGGGGACAGGGGGTTGTTTGCACTGTGCTGACAGCCACTACCCACTGGCCCAACATGCATGAGGGATGTGGCATGAGGATCTGCTTGGTAGCATAGAGCAAGGGGCATCCCTAAGAAAAGGCTGGATGACCTCAACACCCCTCATGAGCTGAGACAGCAGGTGGAAGCCCACTCACCCCCCAGCTATGTGCAGAGCTGCCAAGAGTCTGAAAAAACATCATTAATTAGAAAAATTATCGCCAGGCCAAACTCTTCGGTTTGGACTGTGGTATCTCCATCCATGGTGATACTCAAGAGCCGTATACACAAAGGTCAGAGGTGAGACCTGCCAGGGCTGTGCCTAGGGGCTGGGGCTGCCCACAGATTCAAGAACCGATGCACCCCCTGATCCCCACCAACCTTGCTCTCCTTTCTCTCCTTTTAGTCCGTCTTTTCCATCTTTCCCGTCCCGGCCGGGGAGCCCGTTGTGGCCAGGGTAGCCAGGCGCTCCTCCCATCCAGTTGGCACATGGTGTTTTGGGCTCAGGCTGGGTCTCATCAGCAGCCACCTCTGTGCAGTGAGGGGCCAGCAGCAGCGAGCAAAGGAGAAAGCCTGCCGGGACCCACATCATCGGTTCCTGATGTGGACAGGGGATTTGTTAACTTCAGAGGTTAATAGGGGAAAAAACGTGAAGGAAACCCCACCCCTGGATAACAGAGAGGCACTGAAGGCTGAAGTTTGGGTTGGCGTGTCTGGAGGAAAGCATTCCCTGAGCCACGCCAGCATTGGGCTCCTGGGAGCACATCCAGCACGGAGAGGCGCAAACACCAGAGCTACTCCCCCAGCACTCCCAGGCTCTTTGCATGGGCACGGATGCAGCTCGGGACCAAGCACAGCATATCTGTGGCTGATCCCTTTGCAAAGCTCTGTGCAATTAGCCACGATACAGCCCATGTCCTGCCCGGCTGAGGGAGCAACTGATTGAAAGCACAAGTCTGGCAGAGCCTGTCTTAAACATGTGAACCCTTTAAGCCAAGCAGGTGGTTTATTGCTGCACGCAGCCCCCTATACCTAGGTCTGCCTAACCTGGCCACAGCCAGGCTTTCCATCCTCTCTGAGCCACACCATGAACTTCTGATCCTGTTGGGGATTTTTTCACCCAAATTATGTTTTTGGATTGCAGGAAGACAAGTTGGGCAGTGCTAAGGCACTGTAGGGATGTATTTTTCTTTAATCTAGTTGCTTTGCTAGTCAGAGCAGTTAGTGTGGCTCTCCAGACCTGGGTCAGTGGTGACACCCTACGGCCAGTCTGAGGCTTTTTGTTCTGTGCTTCCCAGGAATCCGTGGTACCTCAGTGGGCTTTGGGTTAGGCTTTTAGGAAATGGGTATTTTAAAATTCATTTGTTGCATGATACTGCTCCCCAGGCAGAAATTATGCCCTGGAACAGTAACAGTATCCTGTTATGAGGGATATAAGGGGCATAACAGGCAATAAATAGTGAGCATGGCTGTTGGAGTCCCTGAGCTCCATAATTTCCAATAAAAACAGTATTTCACTGCAATTCCTTTGCAGGGTTGATTTTTCTAGGCATGCTCTGTAAGTATCATATTTTGAATAATACCTTATTAGCTCTCACGCAGTTGCTTCAGAGGAAGCTAAAGAACAAAGATGTTAACATGATTTCAGTTTTTGCAGGATATTGGAGCAGGAAGAGAAGGGTTGAAGAAAACTTCCAAGCTCTGCCTAATGACTTTGGTGAGCCGTGCCTAACACTGGGAGCACTAACGCTTTGCCCATCCTGACAGTCTCCAGCAGCTCCGAGGCATCTGGTGACAGGGCTGTGGTCCCTGCTCAGAGGCAGATTTGGGGGTGCCATGGGGTCCAGCAACCTCAGCCTGAGCTGCTGGCAGCACTCCTGTGTCTCTGCACTTTGGGAAGCAAAACATTCCTCTGCAACAAGGGACTGTCTGTCTGCCCGCCCATGAACTGACAAGTGAAGGAGATGTCTGCAAATTCTAAAAGTGGCTTGCATTGACAAGGGAGGGTGTGCTATCTGGCCCAGTGCGAGGTGGCTACTGCCATGCCCCAGTGGCCTGTGCTAAGCAGGGGGGTCCTGTTCCTCTGCCTGGGTTCCCTCCAGCTCAGTTCCACACAGGCACCCCTCCAAAATCAGCACAGGCTTTCTGGGGGTGTCCAACGGCACGAAAACATGTGAGTGGTCAATAAAAACCTGCCTCAAAATTGTAGTTTTATGTGAGCTTTCTCATATGCTGCTTAGAGCCAAAATGCCATTAGCGTTGTAGCAGTGTGGCCTCAACGGACAGTCCCATGGCCCCTGGGACCCCTCCGTGGCACTGGAAGTGGTGCCAGCCCAGTGTGGGGCTGCAGGGAGCCTATCCCAGCCAGCGTCCCCCAAGCTTGCTCTGAGGGGCTCCAGGCAATGCCCATCCCACAGCGTCTGTGGGTGGCTCTTCACTGCCATTACATTGCACACTCCAGTTTTGTCCTCTCTAATAGAAAAGTGATGTGCAAACAAAACCAGCCTCTATTGCTACAGCTGACTCAACAGCAACGCTTTGCTCATTGGAGAAACAAAGTGGATCTCTGGCATTGGGATGTCTAACAAGGAGAAAGTTTTTAAGCTGTCTGCTAGCTCTGAGTTGTAACTTTGGATTAGGTACAATATCCCTTTACTACATATTTCCCATTTCTTTTTGCCTTTCCATCTGATGCTCAGCAGTGTAACATGGAATAATCTGCTATATCTGAAATGTCAGTCATACCTTTCAGACACGTAATAGATGAACTAAATACTCTTGGTGACTTTCAGTTATTCCCTTAGTAGCTACTATATGAAAAGCTCATGTGCATTGTATGAAGCTTATTCATTTATCAGCAGAAGTCAGCATGTCATCCACAAGAACAATGCCATTCATAAATGCCATGTAGTGATTCAGAATTTAAATTTCACATAGCACTATACAAATTTGGTATTTATTTTTAAAATGAATTTTTCTGCACAACACAGAACAACAAACAATCTGCCTCTTCCAAATCCATCATTTTCTCCAGAGTATTAATCAGGGGCTTGGATTACGCTGATTTTATGTAATTACTTGCAGCGCAGTTTTTGCTGATGCTCCAGCTGGGACTTGCTCCTTGTGGGGGTGCTCACACCTTAAAGCCGGGTGGTGCAGGTTTCTGGCAATGAGCTGATGTGGCGCTGGGAGATTTTGGGCAATCCCAGGAGCCATAGAGGAAAGAGGTGAATCGGAAGGTGCCAGTGCAGTACTTGCTGCTACAGCCATGTGGTTTTTCACTGTTGCTCCAGACTAGTTTTGATTTAGGGGTTTTGATCTCTAAATAGCCTTTCCAAAAATGGGGGTATGAATCTAAGGGAAATCGGCTATTCTTGGTTTATTCTTGGTATTCTTGGTTGCTGGCTATTCTGAGAAGAACTCTAAGAAAGGAAACCTCTTGCAAACAGAAAAGTCTGTCTGATTCAGCCCCAAAAGAAGAGAAAATTCTGAACTTAGTAAAAGGAAAAAATATTAATCATGCTTACCAGCTGCTTTGAGTCCTAGTTGACTTGCTGCGGTCTCTCTGGAAATGAAGTCCGGCTACCACATGGCCGTCCCTAAGGACACGGGGAGCTGTCAGCTCAGACACTGCATTTTCCATTTGCTATTGCGCATGCTGACCTAAAACTTGGGTTTTCCCATTAATTTTTCCTGGCTATCGCTTAACTTTTGGACCACTTATATAATCTGGTCATGCTGGGATAGCTTGCAAAGGCATCCTTAATGGGGAAAACATGGTCTGGGGAGTTCGATAGGAACTGAAAGAGCAGTGGTTTGCTGGAGATGCCCGTGTGAAACCTCCTAACCCAGGGCTGGGCTTGTACAACACAAGCTGCTGCTGGGTGTAAATTGGGAAGTGTTGTCAGCACTGATGGAGAAAGTGACTCTGCAGCCTTGCATTAATGCACTCTAATGGGGGGGGAGGCATTCAGCACATTAGTAAATGAATTATTGTGTGAGAAGTTTTGGCTTCTCCTTTTAATGTCAAGAGCCGCAGCTGCCGCACCAAAGAAGGACAAAGCTGCTGGAGGCGAAGGGCAGTGCTGGGGGAAGAGGTTTGTCTCACACCAGCCGAGCACATGCCAGCACTATTGTAAACATCAGCCTGTTGAGCCCTGCACATGGCTTTCAACCTAGCGTACGTTTTGGCTTTAGGTCAAAGCAAAGTCTTTTCTTCCCCCCACCCATGTGTGTGTCTCCTTCCAAAACAGAGGTTGAACCTCAGAGGGTGGAGGTTTTCGTCTCCAGCTGCTGCAGGGCAGTTCAAGGTTAGCTAGGTGGGACCTTGGCCAACCTGGCCTTACCAAATCAGACCAGGGATACATAGTGTGGTGCGTGCTTTTGTAACTGGGTGTGGGATGCTGGTAGTGGGGAGCTGGTGTCTGTGGGAGAAGGGAAACCCATCCAAGTGAATGTCAGAAGGACACTATCCAGAATTACGAGTTGCTGTAAAGACCTGGCTACCCAGAAGGACTAAATGAACCCATAAATAGTTTCTCATATATGTGTGTATATATATATATCTCCAGGAGCCAGCAAGGGTGCAGAAGGGAGGAGCTGCAGGCTCGCTGCCTACCTTGTTTTGGTCAAGCCCTTAGCTGGTGTTTGAAGAACTGTATTTTTAATTATTTTGGATGGTGTTTTTTCCATGCCATGTTGAGACTTAAAACAATCCCTTGTGCAACCTCAGTAAGATATGACAGAGATCTACTGAGATCTGTTGCTTTCTTATCACTGTGATTTACTAGAGCTGTGTGTGTGTGTGTTTGCGTGTGTATGATGCCAGTGTTTCTGTCAGTCTCATCTCCCAAGCCATGAATGGAGGAGTGGGATCTTTGAACTGAAATAGGAACTCTTTTTGCAGTGGAGATGAGAGGATTTTGTCTGTTTCTCCTCAAGGTGTGAGCAAGACAAGACTGGCTTCCCTGCTGGCTCTCAGTCTGAACCCCAAAGTGCATGATTGGGGTATTTATTAGGCTGCCGATACATGAAAAATGGACCAAACACATTTAGCAGGTTGTGCTGCAGTTACTGCATGGCCTTCCAATTTAGTTATTAGGAAAAACATCCCAGTGCAGTCTTCCAGTGGGCTGTCAGAAGACTTCCCAGATGTTACCCCTGCCTCACAGAGGTTCATGGAAGGCAGTGCTGGCTCCTGATCTATCCCTGGGGCACAGCCACCTGGTATAGCCCGACACACTTGCTTGGGGTTGTGCTGTCTTACACACTCGGTGTGCAGGCTGGTGCTGGCTCCTGTTCCCACTACCTGTGCAATCCACTGAGCTGCTCCTGGCTGTGTGAGAGGGAAACACAGAAAATGCCCTTTGCTCTGCCTGGTGCTCAGAGCAAAACCTGGCACCAAACACAGACCAGCAGTGCCTGTAGCCGTGGTGCTCAGAGCAGCAGCTCTGCTTGGGGCTGGGAAGGGGGTCTTACTAGCACAGGGAGAAAGCTGCCACCCCCACGCCCTGCCAGACCTTCTCCTCTTTGCATGGCTGTCTCCAAATCTCTAGGGCAGGACGTGGTGCCTCTACCCAACTCAGCTGCAAGCCTTGTGTGAGCCTGACCTTGTTTTCTCCCTCAGATCTGATGCGAGCCTGCAAATCTCAAAAACACAAAACCGACTTGAGGGACTGTGGGTCGAGGTTTTCATTAAGAATTAAAAATGAGCAGAAAGTTATATTTAGCCTTCTATAAACAGAAGCAAAACAGAACAAGAGGCTCGTTAACGGCTGTGCTCTGTCAGCACAGCCATGGTCCCCGCCGGTGCGATGCGAGGGGTGAGAAGCAGCTTTGGCCACGGGGCTGTCAGGGTGGCTGCCTCGGGAGGAGGGAGGCCACTGGCTGCCCAGGCCAGCCTGGCCCCGTGGGCAGGATCTGTGCCATGCAGAGTCCTTCCTTGCCTGCCCACTGTTGTCCTTCCAAAGCAGAGTTGAGCCAGCACCACCGTGGAGCCCAGCCCATGAGAACCGCTGTCCCCATGGTCCCTTCCTGAAGCTGCCGTGCCCCCCACCCCCTCCCCCGCCCTCTGCTGGGAGCTGGCCCCTGCCCTGCCCTGGCTCGCTGTCCCCCCTGGGATGCCTGGCTCTTCCTTCATCTTTCTGCTGGCCCTGGATACCGCACGTCCCAGAAACAACACACATTCCCCACCTCGCTAAAAATGGCAAAAACTGTGTGTGCCATTTCGCAGGCTGGCTGACAGGCTGTTATGTGCTATTTCAGTGCTGCTGTGTGCAGAGGAGGGACCCCAGCCTCCATGCCAGGGATGCTGCTGGCTCTGTCCCCAGGCACCACCAGCAGCCCCAGCTGAGCCCAGTCACCCCTCTTCTGCCAACTGGCTGAATCCGCTTGTGTGGCCAGACCCTGCACCCATCCCCGTTATTGCCTGATGGGTGTCTCTATCAGGAGCACAATGGCAGTGATGGCTGAGGGGGTAATTCCAAATAAAAAGCAGGAAAATGGCCTTTAGTGCCTGTCTTGCCACCAGCAAGGACCCTGGCCACAGACTGCACTTTCCTGTGATGCCAGGCACTGCTGTGCACTCAAACCCTTCCCTGTACGGCATTGTACTTCCATCTAGTGGCTAATTATTAATGGAGAAGAAGAGCTCATTCCCTGAGTGCAGCCTGGAGGGTGTCAGGCTGGTCCTTCATGCCCTTTGGGGCTGCTCAAGTCCTCCAGAAACTTGTCCTCTGTGGGGCCCACTGTGCCAGTGGGTGCACCTTGTGCCCCCAGTGCCATCGGGGATGCAGGAGAGCTGCCAGCAATGGCATGGGGTGAAGCCATGCCTGTTACAAGCCCATGGAGCCAGATGTTCCCACTGGATTTTCCTATGTGAGCGCAGGGGGCTGTGGTGTAGGTCCAGGAATGGGCAGTCCTGGCAGTGGTGATCATGGCAGCCCGCAGGAGGGGGCTTTATGGGGCTGTAGGGAGACCTGGCCAGGCTGGCACTGTGGGGTTCTCCCCCAGGGCCATGGTAGCTCATGTGTGATCATGAGGGATGCAGGAGCCCCAAAGGGTACATGCCATGGCAGGGGTTCTGAGCTAGTATTTGGGGGCCAGCAGAAGCCACCAGCAAGGAGGGGTGCATCCTGCTGTGCTGGGCAGGGGGACTTCTGGCCCTCCATGGATACAGGACCACCGGACCCGCTTGATACTCTTTGCTTTCACTGGATGAACATGGTCTGCCTCTCGCAGCAGGGTTACGGATTTCTCAGCCCATTTCACATGGACAAACGGGCTCTTTTCTTCCCTGCAACGGGCAGTGCCCATAGAGCAGCTCCTTGCCAGGCTTGAGTGACAGCGTGCTTCTCTTCCCGGTGATCTCAAATAAACTTCCCGGCCTCGGGGGATCCCTGCTTGGCTCCCGGCGAGGGATCTTGGCGCAGCAGGGTTTCCCATGCCGAAAGGGACATCGAGATGCATTTGTTCAGGAAACAGGGTCCTGTAAATACTGCTCAAAGGTCCTTTTATGTATGTTATGGCTCTACCCAGGGCGCTCGTTTCTGTGCTGCGAGTTCAGGGTGCCACTTCTGCCTTGCCGTGCCAGGGAATCACGGCCAAGGGCTGGTGTAGAGCGTTGTGTGTGGCTCCGTCCAGCTCCCCTCACTCTCATGCCAACTGGCAGCCCAGCCAGGTACTGGCTTCTTTTAGCACAGGCTGGTCCTGTGTTTTGAGGCTTATTGCGGGCTGGGAAGAGGCCAGCAGGGAACAGAATAACAACCTCAGTGATCTGGTATGCGGAGCATTGCCCTGCTGTGTCCCCTGCCTAACTGTCTTCCCCGGATTTCACTCTCACCCTTCCGACACAGCAGCTGGGAGCGCACCTCTGCCCAGCCCTCCTTTCTGCTTTGCTCCACAGGCTGAGCTATCAGCGAGGTATTTAATGAGCTGCCTACTTGCCCACTAAAATGAACACCTCACTGCGGGTGGGGAAGGAAGGAGAGCTCCCGGCTGACGATTACGCAGCCCCCTGACGCCTACCTACATTCATGGAAAGTGCATTTCTACAAAGGAGATAAATTATTTATTAGGAGAGCATTTGTGAACAGTTCAGGCCCGGAGAAGAGCGGTTTCCCTCGCACACATGAATTTCAGTGTCACCAGGCCCCAATGCTTGGGCAAAGGGGTGTTTTCCCCCCAGTCCCCTATTTTTCATCACTTTTGGTTGTTGAGGAACTCCCCCCATCCACCTGGTCAGCACTCCCCATCACTAGAAATGTCTCTTCCTTCAGGCCCTGTACTCACTGCTCTCAATTAGGGGTGTTTCTGGGGTGCCTATAGGAACTGTACAAGCCAGAACAGTATATTTGCTCAAGTGGCTCCATGCTGGGACGTGGGACAGGGAACAAGGAGCCACAGGATGCTGGGAGTCAGGGTTACACCCATCTCTCCCCAAACCACCTGGTTGGGCTTTAGGACTCCTCACCTTCCCTTTCTCTGCCCCATCTCTCCGTGTCAAACTGGACAGCTGCTGTCCCTTCAGGTAGGCGTGTGGGTGCAGGTGCAGCCCATTCCTCCGGACGCAGTCATAGACAGGCAGGGTGCAGGCAGGGCTCCTCTTCGCTCCACAACCCGCAGCCCTTACCTGCTGTGTGTACAGGCACTGCCTGGTGACAGCCCAGCGCCTTGCATGTGAGCCTCCACCCCACCTTGGGCCTCATCCCATCACACCTCTCCTGCATTAGGTAATGCATAGGAATAATTTTTTGTCCGAAAAGGATCTTCCATTCAGTGGGTATCGATCTCAAACTGCCACACCTGGTAACCTCCCACTCCCTGCTTCTGCAGCGAGGTAGATCTGATGGTACAGTGCATGGAGAGGTGGGCAAGTAAGACACCCACCAGGTGGATTTTGGAGCCCTTTTCCCAATGCAGGACCCTCCTGGCTTGTAACTGCCTGGGGGACTGTGTCACTGCATTCTTGGGCCAGGGGACTGCTCTGACCTCAGAGTCAAGGATCTTTGTGTCAAAACACCAATGAGGTTCTAAGGGATAACAGCGTACTTGTTCCTCCCATTGTTAACAAAATCTAATCACTTAGACGGACACGATTAATTAAAGGGATTATGAATTAATCTTATGTTTGTAAAGCAAAATCTCATGTTGGACTCTGAGGGATGAATATTTCACCAAGAAACCGTAAATCTGATAAAAAACAATTACCACATGTCTTAATTTTGTGGATTTCAAGGTACAAATCATCACGAAGCGCTCTTGGGGAACCCACAGAGAATGATACATCCGCAACACTTTCAATGGGGCTTTTCTTTGTGCTTAGCAGGACACATTCACAGTGGCTGTAGGGCTGGCTAATGAAAGACTTACAATGTTTTCAATTATTCATTTTTATAAGTGCTGTTCTCATGACTCGAACAGCCACAACCACACTGTGACTGGTTTCAGCTGTAAATATTATTTTTTTTTCTGGAAGGCTTTGCCTCTCCTCCATATGAAAAACAATGCCAGTTGACTCTCAGCTGTCACAACATCTTATACGCCTCTCGCTGTGGAAAGCACCTTGCCATCTGGCAGCTCAGGAGGCGGCTGGGTGACATTCACCCTCGGGCTGTGGCACCTTGCCTTGTGTCTGCCAGGGGGTTTATGTGCGAGCCAGGGAAGCAGGTCTGGCAGCAGGGAGCAGACGGCAGGTCTCGATGCTCCAGCGCTGCAGACATGCTGGGGAGCTCCTCTCTGGAGGACAGGATTCAATGTATTCAAAGCATCACGCTCGCTGCAGTGGGCTGTGGTTGGCAGCCCGGGTTACACCTTCATCGCACATGATTTCAACTCAGCCTGGACAGGCAAAGGCTTCCTTCTGCTGCAGATCTGATTTTCTAACAAAACCCCTTTACAAACACACACCAAAACAGGTTTGGGTCAGTGCCCCTGAGCTAACGCTGGGTCATGGATGGATGCCAGGGACCCTCTGCTCCAAGTACACAGCCATGAGACCCTTCCATGGAAATCCTGCAGGAATTGGCCCTGGACCCCAAACCCACAGGCAAAGCAGATGCCCTGAAACTCCCCTGCTATGGCATGCAGCCTCTGTCCATGCCCTCAGGCTGCCTCTCTGGACAGAACTGGTGCTTCATCCATGAGCCTCAGGGGTTCCAGTGTGCCTGACTGAGAACCTGCCGCCTCAGCACCACAAGAGTCTTCTCCAGCACAAGCCCCATGTTAGACAGGCAGGCGGGACTGGAAGTGTTTCTGTATTAAACCACATTTTCTGGTGCTCCTTTATAGGTTTTTAACACAATTTGTATGTCCCCACCTGGCCCCTCACCCACAGTCAGACACTCCCCTTCCTCCTGCTCCTCACCGTGGTGTGTTCCATGGGTTTGCTTCCACTGGGTAAGTTCCTCTCTTTTTACATTTACATATAATCCCTACAAAGACGGTGTCTTTAACAGAGATTCTTCCTTCCTCTTGCTTTGGCAAAGCAAGTACCAGCTCCCTGCTGTGTCTCTTCTCAGGCACCACAGAGGTTCTCTGAATAGCAAAGAGAGAAAGCAAGAATGATATAAGCCATTTTCTTTTATTTTCTTTTTTTTTTTTTCCCAGGCAGCTATATGTGTCTGCCTCATGGAAAATTCCCCTCAATACTGCAGAGTTGTATAGAGTCACTATTCATGTGTGTGCATCCTTGAGGCTCTGCCTGAGAAGCAACCTGGCAGCTCAGTGATGGACATGGGTCACCAGGGAATCTCTTTGACAGGAGTAGAAGAGCAGGAAAAGGGCTTGTTTTCTTCCCCACAACCAAAGAGGGAAGATTAAAGAAATTCAGAGAATTGAAATGGGCTGTGGTAGAGGTGTTCATCATGGGCAACACCCCAGGACCTGCCATCTGGACTCCAATGGGCTTGTACTGACCTAAGAAGTGGTCCAGCTAAGAAGTCTGATTTAATTCCTACCATGGCAGAAGCCCATCGTTTGCTGGGCAATACTGCTGGCTTGAGGTGGGAATGAGCACTCTTCCCAAGGCAGGGCAGAGTGCTGCTGCCTGCCAACACAGGGCCCCTTCCAGCCTGCCAGCTCTTGGCAGGGAAACCCTCCAGCAGTCTTCTTATCAGTGGTTTCAGAAGGGACCGCTGTTGGCACCTGGGTGCCCAGACATCACCCACACCACATAGCTGCGAAGCACTGCCTCACCTTCCAGAAACAAAGGTTTTGATCGCCAAAGCAGGCACCAGTACGGGCAGGTGATGCTGGTGCCATCACTGTGCCCACGGGGTTTCTGCAGCACAGGCTGCACCCTACCGTGGAGCCCCTGCCTTGCTTGTTTGTCATCTCTTGGCTGGCTCTCCACAAACATTTTCATCTGTCTGAGCTGTGGCTCAGATGGATGGTTACAGCTTTGCCATCTGGGCTTGTGATGAGCCGGGAAACGCCAGCCAGCGCCTGTTTGGTGGAGATAATCAGGGCGCTTTTGTGCTCGCTGGTTTTGTCATCTTTCACCCTCTCACTTTTGTTTCTGAGCTTTGTTCATCTCACACCTTCCCCTCGGTGCACGGTGCCTTTTCCGGTACCTCTGAAAATAACTGACTTCATGTCTCGGTCCTCTTTGATATTTCTTTCTGACAGGGAGGGAAGTGGAGAGGGTTTCTGATGTGCGGAGATGGAGAGGAAGAACGGCCCCGACGCCACTGCCCTGGGCAAGCGCTTCTCCAAGACTGACATTTCCTGCTTTGTGAGGTGGAAGAAATGCTATTAAATTAGCCATAGCAGCTCTCTTCCTCTCGTCCCAGAGCAGGACCCTCGGTCCCCTTGGCCACATGGGCTCATGGGCTGCAGCTGTCCTGCTTCCCGCAGCAGCTCTGTCATCTGCAGGGAGGTTATCTGTATGTGTTTAGCAAAGAAAGAGAAGCATGGCCCACGTTACATCGCCCCTAACAATTGTGCTTTCTCTGCTGGCTGTACATTACCCAGCTTCCCTGGATGCATCCACCACCTTCTTGCTGTCTCCTTCACTGATATTTGTCCTCATCGCCCCCCTTCTGCATATTGAGCTTGTCATTTGCAGTCAGTCCTGAGCAGAACATGAACCCAGCAACATCTGAGCCATATTTTCCACTGCTGGTGTTGGAGGGCAACACAATTAGCCCTTGCAGCTAATGATGGGGCTGTGGCCAAGAAGAATGAAGAGAGCTCTCTAACAGGTGGGTAGGGAAGCACTGTGGGCAAGAGGTGGTAAAGGAGTGGGGTGGGAACCTGTCTCATCTGTGGCTTTTCTACACCAGCATATCCTGAGGCTGCTGTGTGGTGGCCCAGCCCTGGTTACAGGGACCCTCCTGCTTTTCCCCTTGCAGAGGTGAGCTGTAAAGCCCAATGGTCCAGTGACCATTCCAGGCAGCCAGTGAGTCAGCTGTGGAGTGTGTAAGCCTTTGGTGTGTTTTGGCTTTAGCATTGCCTGGCTCCATCCATTCCTTGATCCACCTGACCTGTCAGCTCCTCCGCAGCCACTCCTGCTCCTGAACCCACCCTGCTGTCACTCTGACTTCTCTTTGGCTTTATACTCACCCTTTCCTTTGGGTTATGTCTGGGCACCAGAGGGGTGTTTCTCCAGGGCTCTGTGTATTGGGCAGGCTGGTGAAGGTCTCACAACCCCCTACAGGCACTAGGAAGACCTGAGAAGTGGCACTAGAGGGTCGGTACTGGGACCAGTACTGTTCAATGTATTCATTGATGACCTGAACGAGGGAATGGAGTGCACAGTCAGCAAATTTGCTCATGACACAAAGCTGGGAGGGGTAGCTGATACATCAGAAGGTTGTGCTGCCATTCAACAGGATTTAGACAGGCTGGAGAGCTGGGCAGGGAGACATTTAATGAGATTTAACAAGGGCAAGTGTAGGGTATTGCATCTGGGGAGGAACAACCCCAGGTACCGGTATGAGTTGGAGTCCGGCCTGTTGGAGAGTAATGCAGGTGAGAGAGACATGGGTGTCCTGGGGGACAGGAAGATGTCCATGAGCCAGCAATGTGCCCTCGTGGCTTAGAAGTCCAATGGCATCCTGGGGTGTATTAGAAGGGGGGGGCTAGTAGGTTAATAGAGGTCCTTCTCCCCCTCTACTCTACCCTGGTGAGACCGCACCTGGAGTATGGAGTATTGTGTCCAGTTCTGGGCCTCTCAGTTCAAGAAGGACATAGAACTCCTTGAAAAAGCCAGCGCAGGGCCACCAAGATGATGGAGGGAGTGGAACATCCTTCTCCAGAGGAAAGGCTGAGGGAGCTGGGTCTCTTTAGCTTGGAGAAGAGGAGACTGAGGGGTGGTATCATTAATATTAATACATATGTAAGGGGTGAGTGTCAGGAGGACAGATCCAGGCTCTTCTCAGTGATGGCCAGGGATAGGACAAGGGGCAACGGGTCCAAGATGGAACATAGGAACTTCCATCTGAATATAAGGAAAAACGTTTTCACTGTGAGGGTGATGGATCACTCAAACAGGCTGCCCAGCGAGGTTATGGAGTCTCCTTCTCTGGAGACATTCAAGACCAATCTGGACATGTTCCTGTGTGACTTAATCTAGGTGATCCTGCTCAGGAAGGGGGGTTGGACTAGATGATTTTTCAAAGTCCCTTCCAACTGCTAATGTTCTGTGATTCAGGGAAAGTGCCCCCAAGGCCAGGTCACCCTTCCCAAAGGGAGACATGGAGCGGGTTCTTGTGATGTCTCGCTGCTGTGTGGCAAAGGCTGCTGACCCAGATGCTGCCCTTGGTGATGACGTGGGGCTTCGCCGCCGACTGCAGTGTGCGGTGAGGGGATGTGCTCTGCCAGGGTGAAAACAGGAAGCGGTGACAGGTGGTATCTGCTTTCACAGCTGGGCTGGCTACTGAGGATATAACTGCTGCTCTCCCTGCGCCTCTGGTTCCTTGTGTTATTTGTAGGTATTGCTGAAATTGTCTCCTCTTGAGAATCTTCCCCTTGAGATCTTCTCTCAGTTCCCAGCTTCCCCTCTGCACACCATTATTGAAGCAGCTCTTGGGTTGCATCCTTGGAAATGAAGAGATGGAGGTGGGCTGAGGGGGATCGGAGAGTTCGCCCTGACTCCAGAGAGGCATGTGGCTCAAGCCATTGAGGGAAATTTTGTGGCAGAGACTCTGCCCATGCAGAAACAGACACGGGGCCGTGCTGGGGTTGAGACAGGCCACGAGCATGCAGTGAAGCCAACCTGGCAGAGAGACCGTGGGCAGGAGAGGCATCGCTGAGGAGCCTGCGGCTTCACGAGTGCGTCAGAAAGCAATGGTCACTGCTGACAGGGGTGGTCAGAAGATGGGCATAAAAATCGTGTGTGCAAAGGTTACGTGGGCAGACATCGGATCAAGCCACAAGCAGTTGAAAGCTGATGGCAGTAAAGGGACAGCAAGAGCCAGAGATGGGAGAGAGACACCTTGTCTCTCAGGTGGGCTCAGGGGCTGAAGAACCTTTGTTAGAGAAGGTGATATGACAAACATTGTAAAAGAGAAAGGAGAAGGCTGCTGTCATACCTGCAGGGACAAGTATAGTGTTAAATTCATGAAAGACAAATGGCAACATGGCTTTAAAAATAAAATATATCGCAAAACCATGGGCCAAGCAGGCAGTACCCAAGAAAGGGTGGAAGAAATTAGGTACCACAGCCCCAAAGAAATACGTTCCTATGAATCCAAGCAGTTGTAGAGCAGCAGGGTTATTGTTAGTGCTAGGAAACATTTGAGCCAGTCTTGCAGAAAGCTGTGAGAGAGATGGAGGCTGCTGTAAGAAGAGGCTGAGGCCCTCTGACACACCATCAGTGGCTGGAGAGGGAGGCAGGGTAGGAACAGAGCAGGGAAAGGAAGATGTTTGTGTTTTCCCCACCTTCAGAAAGCTCCCTTGTCCAGTTTCCAGACAGGGGTTAGGCTGAAAGCAGCAGCAGCAGCCACCTCACGTACCCAGCGTGGGAATTACTCCCAGGGTGGGAGGGTCCCGCCACGCTCGGTCCTCTGACAGGAGGCGACAGCTTTGTGTCCACACCAAGGGGAGCCAGTATCACGTTTGATTTTTCCACGTTGTGCTTAAAACCCCGGCACCAGCATGTCCCTCCCCGTGTGAGGAGCGATTCCTCTCTGCGTGAAAGCTGCGGCAGGGGACACAGAGCACGTTGTTTCTCCTGCACCTCAGGACTAATGGGAAAGTTGTACCCGAGTTCGGCAAGTCCTCGGTGTTGAGGCTGAGAAGATGCCACGTGAGAGCTTGGGAGGCATCCCCGGGCCCTCGCTTGTAAAGCGAGCTACAGCAAATATTCTGGGTGAGGTGGGAAGAGAGTGTTACACGTTCAGGAGGAAGGAGGACTGTGTCCCAGTGCTTTGCTTGGGGCTGGTTTTGAACCAGGAAGTACATTGGCGTCGGGATAAATAATTACCTGGAAATTCCTGGGCATGTCTTATCAACTGGTGACATCTTTATTTGCTCTGACTTGGTGTTTAGCTGGGATCCCAAGGCCAAAGAGTGATTCTGTTTGTGTTTCCCTTCAGCAGTATGAACATGACTTACCTCTTGCCTCAGCTGCAGACTGTCCTGTGGGCTCTGGGTCCCCAGAGTCGCTCCAGTGATTTTAGGGACACGGTGCTTTACCATGAGCACTCTGCTGTTAGTGCTCGTCCTACAGACCTGGGTTTGCCTGGTCTCTCCTCCCCCTCACCAACCCTCCTGCACCACCACAGGGATCGGTCTCTCCCAGTGCCAGGACAGCCGACCCCCCCTCATCCTCCCCCACAGCATCCCCTGACCCCCTCTGGGAAGCATGGGGGTGGGGTGGGAGAGCCGGGTCACAGGTAGCCCGGCTGTTGGAGCCTGTGCTTTGCAGGGTGGTGGGAAGAGGGGAGGTTTTCTTGGGGTCCCGGCCCCTGCGTGGGACTGGTATAACCTAGATATCAAATATTGTATTTCGGTTGCTCTGATCAGGTAACCTGCTGGTGTGTCAGTGCTGCACCAGCCACAGCCCCGCTCTGATGGGCTTACAAATCTGTCTGGATGTGCTGCTCGTCTTCCTCCCCCCTCTCCCCTTCTGTCACCTGCTCTTTCCCAACACTTTTCTGAGGAACCCAGCAGCCATGGAGTAACTAAGAGGGAAGCTGTGATTTATTTCCTTAGAGCTTGTCCAATACATCCTTTAATTTCAGCCCTGCTGTATTGAGTGAGACAGTCCAATCAGTGGGCATCAGAAGGCCCTGCAGAAGAAGGGAAGCACGGGCAATGCCTCTCTTCACTGCTTCTCTGCTATGGACAGTGAGCTGGGAGGGGTGATGCCCTCTGGGAAGCAGAGCCAAAATCTCTGGCCCAACCCAAAAGAATGCTCTTCCCATTCACTGTGATCACGTGGTGGGTACAGAGACACTCAGTAGTCCAGCTGAATGTAAAAATGGTGCTTTGATATGTCTTTAAAGGTTTCTTAGACTTACTGGGTTGAGTTCAGCCCAGATAAACTCCTAATTCTCTGACTCTACACATACATACATATATCAGGTAGAGCTTGAAGTGGCTACACTGGATCTGCTGTTTTTTAATTCTAGGCTGGGTTGGAACATCTTCCCCATAGAAGGAGGCTTGTAGAGCCTTGCACCTGTCTGGGACTCTGAGGAGTGGTGGGCAGTTGTATGTCCTGATGAGAAATTCTTGAAAATATTTTGTTTAATTATTTTTTCAGTCAACTGAGCCTTTTGCTGGGTGTCTTGGTTTGTTTGGTTGGGTTTTTTTTCCTAACTACACAAAAACATTTCTTTTAAATTCCATCACAAAATCCACATCAAGCTTAGTTTGGTTTCCATGTTGGAGTTCTTGGTTTTCATTAAGCCGTTGGGTTATCGCTATTGGAAGGTGCTGACAAGATTGGCTGAAGTGCCAGATCTTTTTTCCAGGGTACTGACTCTGGAGCACCTCGTAACAAAACAGTTTATTGCACACAGTCTAATTACTGCAGTCAGACAATCACACAGGATGACTCAGCCAGTCTCAGACCAACCTCGCTGGGCTTCTTTTTTCAGCCATGTGGTTGGTTTGCATTTCACAGGGGACAACAGAACAAAATTGAAACTCGCCTGTAAAAGCAGCTTCTGGTTTTGTATATTCTCTGGAAAAAGAAAAAACAAAAAGAACCTTCAAGACCTCTGACATGGTCACAGCGCCCTGATGTGCTTTTATCTTTGAGCCATCGTGGTTTGCAGTGCAGGGAGGAAAGGCCAAGGGTTTGGCCATGCAATTCACAGTCATGGGCAGACTGTTGCCTCCCCCACCTCAAAAAACCCCCAAACCAAATGCTAAGAAACCCCACGCAGTGACAGACCAGAGCTTGTGAAAGCTCCTCGACTGCGTCAATGCAAAGTCAGGCAGATTCGGGCTGGTTCTGCGCAGAAGCAAGCTAAGGACTGCTCTCTGGGCTGGGTCAGGCAGGTAAGCAGCAGCAAGGGGTGCAGGCAGCAGCGAGGGGTGCAGACAGACCATGGGCAGCTCCTTCTGCAACATTTGCCTGACCATGGCACGCTGGAGCGGGAAGCAGCATGAGCAACTGCAAAAAGTAAGTGTATTACTTGTCAAAGTGTGGATTCCCCTAACGAAAGTGAAGTTTTGGGGCTAGCTTAAACCAAAGTCTGCCTGGGGACAGCTAACGGTCACATCTCTGGGGTGACGGCTGCACTCCTGCACCTGCAGAGTGAAGGGCAGCTCTTCCACAGGCAGGACATCTTTAAGGGACAGCCACCCACCTCTGTTGACCCAAAGGAACGAGTACTGACCACGCAGCACCTGTGGACAACTGCACCCTTCCTCTTAGCCTGAAGAAATGGGCACCCATGAGAAATAAAGCACAGCTCTGCAAGGAAGAGTCTCCTGCCTGTTAGCTGGCACTGACGAACACCACTTGTGTCCAAGTAAATTCCTCTTGCTCATCTTTGACCTTCCAGACTGTTGGCTGTGACCCAAGGAAGACATCCTCCTCCACTGGAACGCTGGTAGGTGTGTGGTAAGCCTGACCTCTGGGAAATGAGGCTGTGAAAAATGACTGGTTCTACTCCCTCCCTTTCTACTCCCATCAGCTATGCATGAGAAAATCCGACCATCTCCTGCTGCTGCCATGGTGGGTTTATGGCTTAGAGTGTAGGTGGGACTGGACTTTCTTCCAGCACATTCCTTTAGATGTTACAAGGTTTCATTTTGGACTAACCAGTCTGCAAATTGTTTTTGGAGGTCATCAAATTCCATAATATTCACAAGGATCTCAATTTGCCCTGCTGTGGTTATGTATCCTGAATCATTCTTTTCTGTAGAAAAGAGGTTCCTTGTTCTCTTAGTTAGGGAGACTAGTTTTCCTTTTTTTTCTCTCTTTTTACTTTCTTTTTTTTTCTTCTTTATTTTTCCCCCTAATTAAGGTAAGAATGGGGGGATGGGGGTTGGTGTGTGTGTAAGTAATTTCTGTAATTTCTGGTTCTGCTAAGCTTTAAGGTACATGAACTTCTCTTTACCGAAATAACACTGAATGATATTTTCTTCCCCATTTTATGTTTGCAGGGAGCCGAGGCTTAGCGGTGTACATAATCCTGTTAGGATGCTGAATGCAGGAATCCTTCCAGGTGATAATTGTTCAGGTCTGAACCTGCTCTTCCATGTGAGGAAAACAGAATAAACGGTACCTGCGGTCGGTCGGAGTGCTGCTATTTTTAGCCTGGCTGGAACATCACCAAGGGGAGTGGTGCGATTTTTCTCATGAGTATTGCTGTGCATCACGATCTCCTTCGGAGCAACCTCCTGTGCCAGCCTGGGAGGAGACTGGAAGTGAGCAGGGCTGGGTTACCTGTGTTTGTGCATATGCCACTCTGCCCCGCTGCTGTGCCTACGGGATCGGCGGAAAATAATCCTCGAGGCCCAGTGAGATGATAAAAGGGTAGACATGGGGTTGGGCCCTGGCAGCAGGGGACTGTTGCAGTCACGTCTCAGCTCCCGTGATTGGGCCTTGCTCATCCTGATCGTCAGGGGCCGGACCCTGAAATGAATCCAGCACCCTGCCAGACCCTGGTAGAACTTGGTGTTGGGACAGAGTGAAGGGCAAATGCTGCTTTAATACATTCTGTGTATTTATCCTGGGATGTCTCCCTCATGCCTGGACTCCTGCCACGCCGAGGAGTGAGCCAGGACCGCTCCGTGCGGCAGGCAGCTGAGCAGAGGGGCATCTCTGAGGAGTGAAGTCCCACTTGGGAGTTGGCTCCCTCTCCCTCTGACAGATGAAAGGAAGACAAGAGTTCACAGGCTGATGTCCCATCCTAAACTCTACCTGTGCAGGTGGAAGTTGTAGAAGAAAGCGTGGCCCGTAGGCTGCTGGGATCTGTGCTACTCGCTGGCCCGGAGACTACTGCCTCCGAGTGAGAGTTTTCCTTTCTTCCATGTGTGGCAACTCAGTGACACAGAGTTTTCCAGAAAAAAAAAAAAAAAAAAAAAGATTAAGATTTGCCTTGTTTTAGCTCTGGCTGTGTGTGGACTTGTCTTTTTAACATTGTCTGGAACTGCAATCTGAGACAACTGAACCTGCCTAAGTGGTGCTGTGAGGACACGCTGTACAATATATCAGCAGGAGCTGCGTGTCCTGGGGTTTGCCACTTCTCTACCAGCTAAATGTGTCATGTTTACATTGAGTAGCAATGCCCCACACTAAGAACAGACAAATACAAGGGCATAATGAATCATATGCTCTGGTAGGCTCGCTCAGCCCCAGGAGACTGTCTGGAGATGGCCAAGGGATGAAACACAGTGGCCCAACTCTTGTTGTTCTTCACACTTGCCCGGAAAGTGCATCCAAGGGAATTCAGAAAACAAGACTCATCCTGCCTGTGCAAGAAGCCAGGATCCTGAGTGGGCCAGGAGGTGGAATGTGCCCAGGAGAGCAGAGGGCTGAGCGGTATCCTGTTCCACTCCATGTCACTCTCTGAGGAAAGGAGGTCTGGCGAGGGGCTGGCCGGGCGCCTCTTTGACCAAAAATGCCTTGGTCAGTGCAGCGTGTGCCAAACTAAACGTAACCCAGTGACAACACCCCTGTGAGAGCAGCAAATGAAATGGAGACCACAGGCAGAAGTGTGTGTGCACACTGTGCAGCCTTTTCCCCCTGCACAGGGCAGACTTCAGGGCAGACATCAAAAGATAAACCCCAACTGACGGGAACAGGTGGGCAGCAAGGACTGGGGAACTTGGAGATGTGTCTGGTGAGGGCAGGCTGAGCAAAGTGGCATTGGTTAATCCAGGGGAAGGAAGACTAGGGAGGCTGGCTAAGGCTGCTAAAGGCTGCTAAAGGCTGCCACCGAGTGAGACCGTAAATTGATGTCCCACTGGGGACAGGGGAAAATTACAAGAATAGTATTGAGAAGACATTGAGAGGAACTTTCCAACTGCAGGATAAATAAACCCTGGAAATATACAGGTGGAGATATCCCCACCAATAGAAGTTTTAGGACCAGGTTAGACAAACCTCTGTCAAGAACGCAGGTTGGGGCAGCAAGGATGGACAGTGTGGAGTTTTGGGGTCACTTTAATTTCAGATTGGGTTTGGTTTTTTTTTTAGCTGTTTTTTTCTGCGCTGAAGACAGAAGCTTCAGAAGAACACTTCTGCCATTGCATGGGTTGAAGGGACTCATGCACATCCCAAGTGTGATGGGACTCCTGTGCAACTGGACTGTCCAGCACATGTGCTTTCCCTGAAATTCAAGGACAGTCAGGTTACACAGCTGGGGAAATGGCAACAGTTTGTCAGAAAGCTTTAATCAAGGAGTTAAGGAATTGAAGGAGCAACAAAATATTTCCTTCCAACCATCCCACAAAAGCATTATGTCTTCTTCCTGAACTTCAAACATTAGCAGGCACAGAGGGTAAAACTTCATCACTTCACTGAGGAGCTGAGCACTTGTCTGTAGTATGTGTAGCAGCGTGCAGGTAAGTGTGTGTATGTCCCCACCGAGGTAGCCATGACTGCGAGTCCTGTGGATGTGGCTATGGGGGCAAAGCAGTTGGGCAGTGACCTACAGACCTGCTGGCCTCTTTCCACTAAAGCCACCCAGGGCACTGGAGACTGAACCCAACAGGGAATCGGTAACTGGGACATGCTGGGGCATGCGGCTGCCAGTGCTGGACTTGGGTGTGCCTGGGACAGGGCAAGACTGCACCAGAACAAAAGCCTTCTTTTTATCCTGCTCTTCTTTCAAGGCTGCCCATCTCTTCAGAGTGACGAATGGAGAGGAGTGACTATGACTCCCAGTGCTGCCCTGTAACTGCTTGTTCTTCCGCAGTGTAGGAAAAAATGATTCGGATGAAGATGCTGATGCTGGCTTTGCCCCTCAGAATCATAGAATCATAGAATGATTAGAGTTGGAAGGGACTCCCAGAGGTCATCTAGTCCAACGCCCCTGCAAGAAGCAGGGACACCCCCAACTAGATCAGGTTGCTCAGGGCCTCATCCAACCTGGCCCCAGGGATGGGGCATCCACAACCTCTCCGGGCAACCTGTTCCAGTGCTCCACAACTCTCACAGTAAAGAACTTCTTCCTTATATCCAATCTAAATCTACCTCCCTCTATTTTAAAACCATTACCCCTTGTCCTGTCACAACAAAATGAAAGCAGGACCACGGGGAGGTAGGAGTCACAAGCTTGACAAAGCCAGCACAGCTCAGCACATCCCTTATCTGGAATTTGGATTCTCTCCCTCACTCCGCCTGTGGTCTCCTCTGCTGCCTGCCAGGGGCATGGCAAGGCAAGTGGGTGAGGTGCATGCTGCCAGGGCTCCAGCAGAGATCGCTTTGGGTTATCTGCAGAGTTTGTAAGTTTCCAAAGATAGGGCAAGCTTCCCTCCACCATGGGTGGTCCCACTTCAGGCACCCTCATGGGCTGAAGTCTCAGTGCAGCAAGAAGGGAGGGATGAACAATGGCGGGGGGGGGGGGGGGGGGGGTTGCTTACAGTGGTTTGGGGGCTTTCGTACCGTCCTGGAAGGTGAGCTTGTTAAGTTACGCTCCTTCCTGCAAGCGGCACACGGGGAATCTGAGATGGCCTGGGACCAGCAAGAAGGGGAATTCTGCGGGAGGGAAAGTCCCCGAGGAGGGAGGGCAGGAGGCTTTTGTCCAGCTCCTTGCACTGGCAGCAGGTACGTGCCTCCACACAGCCTATGTGCAACAAGACTGGGAAGATGTTCGGTGAAGGATCTCAGCCCAGGCTCAGAGCTTTCTGAGCAAACATCCACATAAACACACCAGCATTAGTGCTGAATGTGGTTGGCCAGCTGCCCATCTCACTTAGGTGGTTCCTGAAAACAACTGCAGGAACTCCTCTGCCTTCATACTCAGCCTATGTATGAGGTCTCACCAGCGTTTAAATGCTGGGAAGTGCCCTAAACCAACTTGCTTCTGCAGGAAAGGATCTGCCTACTATGAAACCCCAACTCCAGTGCTCAGGCTCCGAGAACTCCATTCACAGCAAAGGGTCCTGAATTGCACGGGGTGCCATATGGAAACCCAGCCAGGATCCCAGCTCTACGCCCCAAACAATCAGGTTCTGCCTCCCTGATTGTCCCAGGCAGCTCATCAAGCTGTGTGTGGGAAGCACACTACCCTCTCCTCTCTGCAGCCCAGGAAAGGCACCAGCATGGGCCAGCTGCACCATGCACCAGAGCTGCTTCTGTCCCTGCAGCTCCACCCAAGTGCCCGGCTCAGGCCGTTACCGGCTGTAATGGAGCACCGGGGAGAGCAGAGTGTGCAACGTGAACCTGCATTCTGCGATAGCACTGCAGGTTATTTCTTCTCTGGGGGTAATTTTAAAATAATTTGTGTCTTTGCAGAGATGTTTCATCTCTTCTGATGTCAGAGCACCCTTGGGAAGACCTTACTCCAGTGGGAATGGAGAGGTCCATGTGCAGGGGAACATCACCTGTGGCCGAGGTGGGAACAACACACAGTGAGATGCTGAATTCAGACACAAACGTGTAGGATATGATCCCAGACCAGAAGCAGAGTCCTTTCAAGGTGGAAAAACATGGATGCACCCCAGGAACAGTTTGCTTGCCCTTTCCAGCTGAGCAGTGGAAGCACAGCAGCCAGGGTAGGTACAGCATACCCTGTCCTGCAGCCCCCATTGTCCCCGAGGGGGAATGGAGCTGATTTGAGTAGGCCCCTTGTTTTGGCTCGCATGGCCAGGGTCTCTCCTGTTCCAAAGTGCAGGCTTTTACGATAACAAAGATCATGTTAGCTTGTGTGTAGCCTAATGAATACGTAACTTGTATTTGCACGCACTGATCCCTGCTCATGTTTGTGTGTTTGATGTGGAAATAGAAGAGGCTGGAAGTGGTTAAAGCCTGAACCTAGTCCAAGCCAGAGTGTAGCCCTGAGCCCTGTCTCCCGTGCTGCAGGCAGCCTCCGGGCACACATCCTGCACCACCGGTACCCACGGGTGCTGGAGCTAGTCTCTGGGGTAGGGGTAAGATTGCTTTCTCTGTGTGTCCAGAAAAAAAGCTCCCTAAAAGCAGGCGGGGAGGAAGGATGGTGTGTGCTCCCACCCAAGGGTTTCTGCAGGGGATGTGGAAACTTTCTTGCAGGCCACACAGAGCAAGACCCACTCCCCTGGCACACTCCTCCGTCAGAACAAGGTCACGGTTCACGCTGCAGCCTCGCTATCGGCCCCCGGGGCTGAGGACAGATCCCTTGGCGGGGAGGGGGCTGAGGGTAGGGATGAGGGGGGTCTGGGGAGGTAGGTGCGAGCCCGGAGGCGGGCAGGGCCGCGT